>JALIZH010011013.1:0-10791 GCA_030522465.1 Rhipicephalus appendiculatus
TGTTAAACGGTGCTACATATTTGTTCACTAAAATGGGAGTGCGGGGAACACTAGGACAAAGGGAAGAATCCCACAACACAAGCGCTCCCTAACAACTCATTTATTTTCACGTTGGAAAGACACATTTATACGTAAAAGTGCGCATGTCAATAAGATTATGACGACAGCACGAGCAGCATACGAAGCGTTTTATCGAGGCACTTGTCTATGAATTATCTATGTAGTTAAACTCGCACTCCTGTAGTGACAATGAAGGATGGCTAATGCACTTATCGGCATTTTTAGAAATGTGGTACGTTTCGGAAATTACGCGCGTATTATTGAAGAGGATGCCGGAACAAAACACTTGTCTTTTCAAACAGTGGTTGGCATTTGCACGAAGCGCAATGCGACGCTAAATGGTGTTGGTTTTCTCGGCTTCTAATGGACTGATTAGAAAAATTCTTGTGGCATAATTCTCTTTATTGGACGCGCAACAACTTTCAGTGTCTAACTAAAATTCCAATGGCCCTTGCGCCACAAAACCCTACTAATCATCATCACCTGGTGAGGGGCCTTTTAAAGAAGCACTGACAAAAAAATTTTGCACCTTTTTTTTTTGTTGTTGTTGCAATAGGCAGCTTATGACCCACTTATCACGGCTGGAAATCTTGTTTGCACAAGTGCACAATGTTTATTTATTTAGAGACGTTTTTAGAGTGCCCAGTTGCAGTTTCGGTTTCAAAGAGCACCGAGCTAGGCAGGAGCAGTTACGGTGTCAAGATAAACACAGCTGGCCATGTGACTGCACAAAACTGATAGGGGCGCCGTGCACGAGCGGGTGCCGCACCGACCAGCCAACACAAACTCGTGACGTAGGTTTGTTTACGCTGACACCGCGTTGATGTCGGCGTCGCGAGGTTCTCTGCATCTTGCTCAGTCGCGTGGCATGCACTTTAAAATTGATTTTAAATATGTTCTAGGCTATATTTGCCCTTGATATTTCATAGATGTTGTGTATGTCTCCACATAAATCTATCTCACTCATTATCTCGCCTTCGAAATTTTGTCAGTGCTCCTTTAACATGGCGTCACACAGCTTACCCAGCTGCCCTATATCCAAGAAATCGCTCCTTCAGACTTCTTCACCCCTGATTGAAAAGGGCCATGAAAGAATGGCACCATAGCTCGGGTTAGTCCAATTAGAGGCTGTAACGAGGGAGCTGAAGAGCATTCCAGTGGCTGCGTTCCAAGGAGTCTTCAGTGATTGGCAGAGTCACTGGAAATGCTTTGTTGACGCAGAAGGGGTATACAGTACTCTCTCAGTAAACGGAAATCAGTTAAACGAAACTACTGCTTAAATGGAACAAGTTCTTCTGACAAAATTGGTTTCATACTTGTATGCTGCACCCCTGGTCATCTCTCAGCATAGGTTGGCAAAACATGTGGAACTCGCTCAGACTCACTCACATAGGTCGGCAAAATTAATGTAGCTCACTCAGACTCACTCAATAAATATATTTTTCGCTTAGGACTCACTCGGACTCAGACTCACGAAATTTCTCTCCAACCAAACTCACTCGAACTCAGACTCACCGGTGTTTTCGTCATCCAGACTCACTCGGACTCAGACTCACTAAACTTTTCCTCAAATGGACTCACTCGGACTCAGACTCATGAATATTTTCATCAACCCGACTCACTCGGACTCAGACTTATGAATATTTTCGTCAACCTGACTCACTCGGACTCAGACTCACCAAGATTTTCCTCAAGCGGACTCACTCGGACTCAGACTCACCAAAATATATCTCAGCCGGACTCACTCGGACTCAGACTCACGAAAATATTACTCAGCCCGACTGATTCAGACTCAGACACACGAAAATATAACGAAAATATAACTCAGCCGGACTCACTCACCAAAATATTTCTGAGCTGGACTCACTCGTACTCAGACTCACCAACATTCTCTTGAAGCGGACTCACTCGAACTTACAGACTCGCCCAACTTTTTCTCAACTAGACGTACTCGGACTAAAAATTAGCAATATTCGATTTGGCCCGGCTCGTCCAATAAATGTCGAAGGAGCGCCATAAAATAGCTTATGTAGAATAACACATGTAAAGGGTTCACAAGTGCCAGGCAACCTTCAAAATATATGTATGATAGCTTTCGACATACAAAAAAGAAGTTATTTCCCGTGCATCGCTATGTTTATCGTAAAGATAAATTCAACATTACACGCGATTTTTGCAATATTGAGAATGTTTTCTTTAAATACAAGAATGGATACGGGTCTTCGAGGAACATTAAGTTTTCATTCCTGTTACCTTTGAAATGCGCTATGCGCACGCGCCATTTGTTTTCAGTGGGCGAGCGCGTACGTGCGTTTTTGCAGACCCAATTATAAATGAAGTCCTTTCTTACGCTTTGCCGTTCGAAGGCCTAATCACGCTACTTGGGAACGAAGAAAGCTTGACATTACGTTATGGCGCTTTTCTAAACACGTTCATGACACTGCCAATGGTCTTGCAGTCGATTTACCGCTCATTGACGACGCGAAAAAGAAAATAATATGAGGCGGCCATCTTTTGCAGAATCGAGCTCACCACCCTTGAAAAATTTTGGAAACATGGTTATAGGTTGCATGGTTATGCCTCTCTAAAGTTTCGAAAACACCTGCCACGATAGTCTAGTGGTTGTGGTGCTTGACTGCTGACCCGAAGATCACGGCATCGAATACCGGCCGCATTTTCGATGGATGACGAAACGCTTGAGCCATGTGTGCTTATATTTTGGGGCACGAAATGAACCCCAGGTAGCCAATATTTCCGTAGCCGTCGACTACGGCGCCCCTCATAATCACATCATGGTTCTCGGACGTTAAACGCCAATAATTATTATACTAGTGTTTCGAATGATAGAAATGCTAAGTTCGGTTTTAGTCGATGTCATGCTTTCGCAAAGTGATTGTGGATAATAGAGGTTGGTATTTTACGTCGCAAAGCCAAGATGTGGTTGTCAGAGACGCCGTTGTGGAGGGCTCCAGATATTTCGACCACCCAGGGTTCTTCAACGTGCATCTTAATCTAAGTACACGGGTTGTGACTGCGTTTGTTTCTAGCAAGATATTTTTCTGTGCCGGCTAAGAACCAGTTGTAACTGTGAGTGACTACTGTATCTCGTGGATAATGGTAAAGAGTCGTATCAGTACCACGCTGGATACGGACACAAGGCAAAAAGGAACGTGCATAGGCGCGCCGATAAGAGCCGTCCAGTGTGTTCAAAGGTATGGTCGAAGCTTTTTGCATGGTCTGGTACAGACCATGCAAAATACCATGGTGGCAATTTTCTGCTTTCCAAATACCCCAATTACTGACAGTCAAGCCGATTGCAAGAATGCCGTATTGAAAGGTGGGGACGCGGACGCCGCTTCACAGTGATCGTACTAGTCCCCAGAAAGGACAGGAATATTCATTTCTAAGAACAAAGTCACTGGACAAGGCGCTGAACTGACAACTGGAGGGTTTACTACAAACCAGACGCAATGAGTTCACATAGCGAACCCTGCGCTATTAGCAATTTTATGTCTTTTTATTTTCACTGCGTCGCTATTAGCCTATATCTATCCTTAATAACTTATTATTTGTATTGTTTCTACTTCGATGTCACTGCTAATCTCTTACGCATTCTCAAATGCACAGCTCCCCTCTGTAATTCCTTCGAGCCTTCAGGGTACTATTAAATAAATAAATGATTGAGGAGCCTATTTTCAGCGGTAAATGGGGCAGCGGAGGTTGCCATAACGTACTGTTTTTCTTTGCAGAATAACAGACTGATGGGCAATTGGTGTGGATTCATAATGACATCTAGTGGTTCATGAAACATATGAGAAATGCGCTAATTTGTCTCCCATGAGGGGACACTGCTCAGCGACTTATGATCGAAAGCCAGTGCTACAACGAATACAAAATGAGTGAGATGAAGGCAGGACATGCTCTTTTTTTTCTTTCCTGCTTCAAAGGCTACATTCTTGAAAGATGCAGGGAGGGGGGGTAAGGGGGTGGAGAGCAGTGCTCGAGTCTCATATATTTATGAGACCGCTCCTTATCTTCATACCAGCGCATACTCCCCCCCCCCTATCTTTCCCATTGAAGTTCTGAAACAAAATTTTGAAGGCTAGATAATATGTAGGATAGATTTGTGTATACACACGCGCATCATCTAGGAAATATCGACAGATAATATAGCCTAGGACGTATTTAAAATCGATTTTAAAGTTCCTATCGCCCTACTGCAGCGAAACGTGCCTTCGTTTATTGTGTAAACAACCAACCACTCGCTGCGTCACGAGTTTAAATATAAAACTCCAACCAAAATCACCAATCGTCGCCACAGCAGCGGATAGAAGAAAGGAAGACAATAATTCGTGACCTCTGCACCAACGGCTACACAAAGGCGTTTATTTGCAGAGCCCTCCGTAAGAGAAAAGACGGGGGAAACGTGACACCAACGGCGCCGCGTGTCGATCCCCTACATTGCGGGCGCCAGCGAAGCAATAGCCCGTATACTAAGAAAGGCAGGGGTCGACGTTTCCCACAAGCCATCCACCACCATCGGCACTTTCATCCCTCGGCCCAAAGATAGCGCATTTGCGGAAAAAGCGCAGGGCGTCGTGTACCGGATCATGTGCGCCGACTGCCCCGCTTCCTACATTGAGGAAACCAAGAACTTCCATGAAAGAATGCGGCAGCGCAAGAATGACCTCCGTCACTTGAACAGCGGACGGAGCGAAGTGACAGACCACTGCTAGCGGTTTGACCACCATACCAGTCCCGACGGCGCGGTGATTTTGGAAAAAGCAAGGAACCTTCGCCGGCGGCCCCTCCTCGATTCCTGTTACATTGAGCAGACAGCGGGAAACATCAACCACACCACGGGGGCACTGCCTTCCCTCTACTGCCAGGGCTTGCGACGACTCACGGCAAACAATCCCGCCTGGCAAGAAGGCGTTGCACATCTCGGGCCTTCTCACCCCTGAACAAGAAGCCGATCATGCTTCGAAATGTCGCGGTTTCTTAAAATAAATTTTGGCTGTAGTTTTCTCTTTTCTCCAGTTTTCTGTTATCCCAACCAGACAGACTTCTGCCGAATGTTCACTTTTGAAAGAATAGAGATATTCGTGTTGCAGGCCCCAAGCCTAGAGTGTCGAGCTCGTTGCTTCGTTTTGTACTTTCCTTGCATTCCTTGGGGGGGGATTAGGAGCTCGAAAGCAAGATACTAGAAACGAGCCTGGGAAACGCCCATGCCATGAAGCTTTTGCCGTGTGGCTTGGACGAACACAATGACGGCTGAGGGACCACCGTAAGTGCTTCGGCGCGTCAACGCTGTCTATGAATGGAAAGGTGTTTGAATAGGAAAGAAAAGAAAAAATACGAAAAAAAACGGGTTTTGCTTGAGTCGGCAAGGACTGAACTGAAGGCGTACTGGGAAAATATGGCAGCAATATCTCCCAATGAGAGTCTAGAATTCGAAGAGGTCATTAAAGTTTAAAAGCTTTTTGAATTGCCGAGAGGTAACAGAATTCTTTGACCACATTACAGCTTGAAGAAATTTGTTTTTGCAAGTGATGAAGCGTCACGTATGGCATGAATGGTGCGTTTCTACCCCCTTCCTCCTTGAAATCCGGTCACTACAACTTTCGAGGTACCACGGGGGCAAGCTTTATCTCGCCACTTTAAATAACGCAGCCGCTGTTTAATTGGTAGCGAATGACATGACGAAAGCCGATGGTCTGTGTATTCGCTACATTTTTAACAAATCTTGAAATTCGGTGAGATGGTGCATATACTGGAAAATTTTTTGAGCGCGAAACAATGCATTCACAAGGCATTCAAAAGCGCCCGTCCTGTCTCTCTCGTACTTGTGAATGTCTTGTTTGGCGCTCAAAAATTTCCCAATTGCCACATTTATTCATGGAAAAACCGAAGCGGCATCTAAAGACACAAGCGGTTTAATGCAACAGAGAGCGAAGGGGCGCTCTATGCTCGCGAATCGTGCTGCTTTGTCGCATTTTAATCCACATGAATGATGAAGCTCGAACATTGCACTCATTCTCCGTTGATTAGGTACACAATTGTAGATCAAAATCAATGTGGATCACGATATCGCTTAATAAAAGTGGCCTGGAGTTGTACATGTGTCAGAACATGCTGCACAGCCCACTTACATGCCCTAGTATATGAGGGCATGGACAGCTTGATAATTTGAAAAATAATTTCTAGGGCTTTACAACACGGTACATCTATACGATTACAAGGCACGCCTTAAGAGGAGGCTATAAATATTTGTAACCATAGGTCAGCAAAATAAATGGAGCCCACGCAGGCTCACTCAATAAACGTTTTTCGCTTAGCACTCACTAGGACCCAGACTAACCAAAATTCTGCTGAAGCGAACTCACTCGGACTCAGACTCATTAATAGTTTCTTCAACCGGACTCACTCGGACTCAGACTCACCAAAATTTTGCTGAAGCAGACTCACTCGGACTCAGACTCACGAAATTTCTCTCCAACCAAACTCACTCGGACTGAGACTCACCGGTGTTTTCGTCATCCAGACTCACTCGGACTCAGACTCACAAAAATTTTCCTCAAGGAGACTCACTCCGACTCGGACTCATCTAAGTATAACTCAGCCGGACTCACTCGGACTCAGACTCGCCAAAGT
Source organism: Rhipicephalus appendiculatus (assembly GCA_030522465.1). Lineage (NCBI taxonomy): Eukaryota > Metazoa > Arthropoda > Arachnida > Ixodida > Ixodidae > Rhipicephalus > Rhipicephalus appendiculatus. The sequence continues at coordinate 6,715 of JALIZH010011013.1, forward strand.
ATAACTCAGCCGGACTCACTCGAACTCAGACTCGCCAAAATTTTCCTCAAGCGGACTCACTCGGACTCAGACTCACCTAAGTATAATTCAGCCGGACTCACTCAGACTCACGCCTCAATCTGAGTCTGAGTGAGTCTGAGTGAGTCGACTCATGAGTGAGTTTGCCGACCTATGCTCACTCATGAAATATGTTTTGCCCTTGGACTCACTCGAACTCAGATTCACCAAACTTTTCCTCAACCGGACTCACTCGGACTTTGATTCACTAAAATTTTTCCGACACGGACTCACTCGGACTCAGACTCGCGAAAATTTTTCCCAGCCGGATTCACTCAGACTCAAACTCACGGCTCCATCTGAGTCTGCGTGAGCCGACTCATGAGTCCATTAGCGTACAATTGGCTTCTTCGAACTTGGTGTAAATGCTCTTGAACACCAATATCTCGCGTAATCGGTGCTGTACTTGGCACCTTTTCATCTCGTACCTTATCAGTGGTTGCAATCCAGTAAGAACTCTTTCTTTTTCCTTTTTTTTTTTTTTTTAAGAGAAAACTCGCATGAAATATTTTTATCAAAAATTCCCTGGAAACAGTTTTCGGGGGCAGGGAGTCACGGCACGGCACCGTCCTACTCCGTAACTAACGCCTCTGATCAATAAATATTGAGCTGGTGTATGAACGTGGTGCTTTGAAGTATGCGTGAGTCGGCATGAGTATAAACGTGAACCTACGTAAGACTGATAGTAAAGCTAAGTTGCATAAGAGATTGGCAAAAAAGTGTAGAGCCCACTCAGGCTCACTCAAGAAATACATTTTGAGCTTAGGGCTCACGCGGACTCAGACTCACCAAAATTTTCCTCAACTGGACTCACTCAGACTCAGACTCATCAAAATTTTTCTCTCAACCAGATTCACTCGGACTCAAACTCGCCAAAATATCATTCGCCCGGACTCACTCAGACTCAGACTCACGGCTCGATCTGAGTCTGCGTGAGTCGACTCATGAGTGAGTTTGCCGACCTATGTCTCTCAGTAAACAGAACTATTGTTAAACGGAACATATTTTTCCTGGTCCGTTCAGGTTCCGTTTAATGAGAGTCTACTGTATATTGAAAACTATTAAGTTGATGTGTCACAGTTGTGAATAAAAATATTAAAAGAAAAGTTCAGTCCAACTGCTTTCCGCACTGACCCTGTATATTGTTCTTTTCAAACCAACTGTTTGGTTTTGATGCAGAGTGCCACCAGGAAAACGAGATCCGTCCCAGAGATCCCATTCGTTGCAGGGAGTGCGGCTACAGGATCATGTACAAGAAACGCACCAAGCGTCGTATCCTTGCACACTTCTTTGTTTTTTGTTGCCATTTGGTTCTTCCATTATTTAGTTAGCAAATCGCTTGATTCACAATTGCGTGTAAAAGGGGCAGAAGGAACAGCAAGATGAAAGGTTGTAAACAATTAACTGACAGTTTTGTAAATGCTGCTGCTGCTGTCTCGTGCGTTTGAGTTTTCTTGTGCCACTTGCTTCGTTAGGATTAGTTATGTGCATATATTTTGCGAGCTTTCTTCTTCTTTTTTTTTTAAATCTTAATTAAGCTTTTTTTAAAAATTCACTGTGGCAGATAGAATAGTTGTACTTCTTGTTTGGTATTGCTCAAAGGCATAGGCAACTTGCACAAGAGACATAAATGGGTAGTTAAAGGGACCGACAACTGGCCAGAACGTGTGATTAGATACTAGTAGAAATGAAAAGACCATGAAATATAGTGACAGATTGCAGCATTCTTTTCGCGTTGTGACTGGGATTTTAAATCGTGCTTGAAAGTAACAAAAACCGTTATGTCGCACAGCCTAGCGGAAGAGCCTTGAAACTGGATTATGGAATATGGAGTTGATCACTTTGCTGTACGCAGTCGTGTAGCCTGATGCTGTCCTGCGCACCAGTCCTCAAAATTAGAGTATGTATATTATTATCCCGCCCCGCTCAATTCTGCGCTGCTTACGACGTAAAAGGAGTTGCACGGTGCGAAGCGGCGCTGCCATCGCGGCCGCCAGTGGAGCAAGTCGAGCCACTGCGCATGCGCGTGAAGTGCACGCATGCGCAGTAAACCACCGCGCGCCGAACGCGAACCGCTCTTGCGCTCACTGTTTGCAGCATGTGAGTATACGACTTCATATTCGCTGCAGATAGAAAATTTCTGATTACAAATGTTTCGCGGCATTTTCCACTTTGCCGTTCCGTGATTAGACAACGATTCAGTAAAGCTATAAGCTAACTACATTATATCACGTATTGCAATGTGCCAGTTAGAGTTTGCCAGGCCCATACACTCTGCAGGAATTCTGTGGCGGCTGACACCAGTTGAGATATGCACTGCCAAATCATGTGACAAAATGAATTTGTGCTCCAACCAAGTACATGCTTAAGGGTTTGGTCATTGTATTGTCGACTTTATTGGGTATTTCTGTTTGTGTAACCCTGTGAATATTGGCCATTGCAACTTGTGTTCATGGCGGCGAATATGGAACATTCTTTTGCGTGCGTGTGTGTGTGTGTGTGAGAGAGAGAGAAAAAAAGTGGGGCCCATATTTATGGAGCATTGTGTAAGTTGTAATGTACGCATTTACCCTATACTGTATTGCACCATACTACTGTTTTATATTCATTCTGGACTTGTTTCCTTAACCTGTCTCACAGTGATTGTTTTTGATGCAAGATGAAGACAAGAAGATGAAGCTTGTAATGTACATAAATTTTGCATTGCCATTTTTATTTAAGAAATAAATATGTGATCCTGTAGACTAACATTCTGTGGTGTTTATTATCATTTTTTTTCTTCCTGCTGCAGGTTGTACTTTGCTGCCAGAGCAACTTATATTCTGTTATTTAATGAGACACGGTCACATAAAACCTTCAAAAATTTTAGGCATGGGAAGCTTTTAGACCCATGCCCACATAATTTTTTTTTACTATGGCTACAACTTCAAAAGCTCTATCATTGTGTTGTGGGCCACAGTATTGATTCTCAGCTGAGCTATGACACAGTTTACATGAATGCTTGATTTGCCACGCACTTATGTGTACCAGCGATGGCATGCACTCAGAGTTCTTGAAAGTTTTTTTTTTTTAATTTGCTCAGAAAATGGCAATCCGTGGCCGGGAGGAGATTTTGTTACTTTAGCTGAATAAATCAAGATTACCCATGCCAAGCTTTGCGTTTCCCCATTCCTTCAATAGGGGTAGGGCTCCTGAATATTTTTGAATTGTTACATGACCAATGCCCTAAAGCAAGGGTCGGCAACCTTTTGAGACGGCGGGCTAAGTTTGCATTAAGCCGACATGGCGGGGGCCGGACAGACAATCGGGGGGAGGGAGTGGGGTTATGCAGGCATAGAGAAAAATTCGACAAATTGACAATAATGTACAAAATTGCGCTAAAAATCGTGTTTGTTTTCTGCACACATGTCACAAACTTGCAATTTAGAAACATTGGTTGCAAGCAAAAGCCCCACTTGATGTCTGAACTTCTATGTCGGCCTTAACATAGGAGGTGACAAGGGCATGGGGGGTGTGCGTTCACATAAGGTACCGGGGGCTGCATAAAACTGCCCTGTTGTCAAGAGTTCGATGAACGTTCGTCTGGTCTGGTATCATGATGAGGATGTAGATGCGGTCACTGACCAAGTCAAGGTGAAAAACACAGAGACGTTTCGGGACCCATACGGGTTCCTTGTTCACACACTACAGTAGAGTGTGTGAACAAAAGGAACCCATATGGGTCCCGAAACGTCTGTTTTTCACCTTGACTTGGTCAGTGACCGCATCTACATCCTCGTAAAACTTCCCTGCGGGCCGCAGGTTGCCGACCCCTGCCAGGGGCGTAGCCAGAAATTTTTTTTCGGGGGGCACCTCCTTGATTTCGGGGAGGGCACCTCCTAGAAATGGCCATTTTTCGCTATGTATGCCATGGTGAAAAAAAATTTCGGGGGAGACACGTGCCCGGTGTGCCACCTAATGCATGCCTGACCCCTGCCTTAAATCATGGTAGCATTTTCTTATGGTCAATAATGTGTTGTG
>JALIZH010011014.1:0-140239 GCA_030522465.1 Rhipicephalus appendiculatus
CCACCCATATCTGTGTTGAGTACCGACAGCAACGATGCTTGCCAAATCCGTTGCCTCGTCTTGGCGGCCGCCTTCGATCACCAGCATGGTATTTGTTTTTTCACTACGTTGGACTCTCCCTTTCGTATATTGGAAGGTAGAAATAGACCTAAATTACCCTTGCAATGAACGCCTCCCTAACTTCGAATGATGTGTATCAGTTCCGCCGCTTGCCATTGGGCCTTTAGAACGCTTAAACAATGCTGCCAAATTCGTTGCCTCCTGTCTTGGCGACGCCTTCGATCACCAGCATGGTATTTGTTTTTTCACTACGTTGGATCTCCTTTCTGTATATTGGAAGGTAGAAAAATAGACCTCAAATTACCCTGAAATGAACGCCTTCCTAACTTCGAATGATGTGCATATCAGTTCCGCCGCTTGCCATTGGGCCCCAGAACGCTGATGCTACATTTTAGTGGTTAATAGATAGGGTTCCTTCGCACTTGAAAAGGTGACTGGCTTTACTTTATTACGACATTATTGTTTGTGCTCCTACGTGTCGTCAACTGCTCACGCGTTAGAAAATGGCCTTGCATGCTTTCCGATAGAATCACATGCACATTGGGCCTTCAAACTTCGGTTTCTGCCAAGTCACCTGCGCGGGTCGTGTTGCCAATGTTGAAAACAACTGCTCGGATCCCACGAAGCTAATTTATATCAACGACTTGCCCAATAACATATCATCCTGCATGTGCGCATATTCGCTGACGACCGCATTACATATATATCGCCCAATTCACAGTTCCACCGACCACATGGCCCCTTCAGGAAGACCTCAACTTAATTACCGATTGGTGTGACACATGGCTGATGCACTTGAACTCAACGAAATGCAAAGTAATGTCTTTTCAGCAGGAAGCATTCCAAATCCAACTTTTGGTACAGCATAAATATACAGCACATTATCTGAGGCCTCTTTCTTTTAAATACTTAGGCATCACCCTTACTCCAAACCTTTCATGGACTACCCATATTACCAACGTATGTGCCAATGCTGCCATAGCTTGGTCATTAGGGTACTTACGTAACCTTCGAAACTCGCCCCCTCCCTCATTCGCAAAGTTTGCTTTCCAAACATTCGTCCACCCACAACTTGAGTTTTCCTCTTCTATCTGGTCTCCCCATCAAAAGGAAGTATTTGATTACTTCATTAGAATCAACCAAAACAGAGGCCGCTCGTTTCATTGCTCAAAACTATAACTATCGTTCAAGTGTGACACAAATAAAACTCTCTCTTTCTCTCGAGCTGGTAAGTGATCGTCGTAATATTGCCCTGTTGTCATTATTCCATAAATACGTGCACCAGTTCGACCATCATGTCTTAGGCCTGCATACATCACCACATACATCTCGTAGATTGCACAATAATCTAAGTTTCCACGCGACTTTACGGTTACACTGACGCCTTCAACTATTCGGCGCTTCCCGCGTGCCATACGCCTATGGAACAGCTTTCTACCTTGGATTCTATAGTCATGGAAACAAACTCCTCAGTGAAATTTCGGCAGTCGCTTAACGCGCATATCGCCAGCAGACCATGTTCTGCCTAACTTATATGTAATGATTAGTGTTTTCAGGGGTTCATTCCAGTTGTTTGCGCAGTTACTTGTGCGATGGCTTTCATGTTGTAAGTCCTCCACCCCCACCCCCTTTTTTTGTTTTTTTTTTTGTTTCCTTATCCCATGGTATTCATTGTATTCACTTGTATTTATTATGTATTTTATGCACTATGTATTTTATTATGCACTATATTATACTATGTAAATACTTTTTGATGTAACCTGCAAGCTCTTTGGTTCTTGTAAAAATTATCCACCTTTTATAGCATTTTTATTGTACTACTCTGTTTCACATGCTGTGTTCTTGTATTTCCTTTCTGCCTAATTCATGAAAATTGGTTTATACCTTTTGGTGTATTATATTTCTGTCACGCCCCCCTTACTCAATGCCCATGTGGCCATGTAAGGTACTTTCAAATAAATAAATAAATAATGCCTACTAGGCATTGCTTTTCCAAGAACAGTGAATTATTTCATAACGCGCTACAATCATTTTATGTTAACTTACTCCTGTTGCATTGAAAGATGACACGTTTAAATGTAAATGCATCTGAAAGCTATCAATCTATAATTGCTTCCCTTTGTAGGACGAAGCTATCAGCATTTTTCAAATATGAAAAAACAGAGAATGGCGGCTGGTCATTCTTTTACATTGAAACGCATCGTTCCCGCAGGAAACTTTAAATGAGGAAGATGCGAATGTAGCTTGAGCTGCCGTTTCCTTTGTATTATTGCTTCATTGCATCAAAAGGCGGCACGTAAAGTGTAATTGCATCTGAACGCTATCAACGTACATTTTCCGCATTGCCTACGGTAATGAAGTGGACATTTTTAACTAAAAAAGTATGGTAGGGTGTCCGCTGTCTCTATCGCAAAATAAACCGGTCACTTTTTCTCCTGCAAAATCTTCGTTTCCGCAAGAAACTCTAAACGAAGAACCTTGAATTGTAGCTTTAGCAGTCGTTTCTGTCGGCTTCAGACGTGCAGTATTCTTTATTCTGCATGCGATACACTTAGTAACAATGTAGCTCCTCTGGTTTTTCATTCCGTTTTTATTTTTGCTAGAATTCTACACGCGAACTGATCAAGTAATCCCGGAGGCAAACACCAATATGTAGTACAATATCGGCTGCTTTGATATGTTAAAATGAGTTTTATACAAATGGGTGGTCGAAGTGGAAATAAGAAACAGTAAACACTGCAAGCCCAGCCAGCATATTGAATGTATCTCCGAAAAAATTGTAATTATTCATGACCGAAACGTGCAGAAAGCACGTATACTGTTTCGAGCACCTACATCAGCCGATACATTTTTGTATTACTGTTAATATTTCCCTGAAACAAGGTTGATGTACTACACATATTGAAAATTTTGCGTAAAGTGCTGCTAGTCTTACGTTGTTTTGTGCTTTGTAGTGCGTGTTTCACAAAATAACGTGCATGCAATTTTACCATTTGCAATGACCAGATATATTCAATTTATGTTGGAAGATGGCACTATTTAGTTGCGAATATGCCTTTAATTCAAATGGCATTTTGCCACCGCACAATGGTGCTCAACGAATCCGGTAAAATTATTGCTGATGTGGCACAGCCCGCAAGTAAAAATTCTTTACTGTCTATGAATAGAAGATATCGTACAGGCACGGAACTTTTTTCGCGCTTGCATTGCATAACTGTGCTTCATTTTTATTTTATTTTTTGTAGCACCAGAAGGATGAAGCACTGGCCTTCGTTGAACCTCACTGCTGTTGTTGCAGTTGCAATAGGTATAACAACTAACTTGTCGAGTGCCAACAATAATCCCCGAAAAATACTCGCATGATATTAATTACTTACGATGTTTATATGCATTTCTTTTTGGTGCTGCTGTTTGCTTCTAAGCGTAGTATTTATTTAATTGAGCTCGCGACAATAGTGCTTGCTAACTATGTCAAGCATATGGCAAGTGGGCTTAATAAAATAGTATGACACATGGCAGCCACTTTGGTGTAAAAAAAAATTTTGAGCAGGCGTTTAACCTGCAGTGCAATGTAATGGGAAGTCGGGCTAGTTGGTTTGACCAAATTATGGAAAGTGTTGGAGCACACAAGTTGAGAGTGACAGAAACAGGGACACAGATGAACACGGACTAAAAACTCAAATTTCTTTCTATTACGGGACATAAATAACATCAAAGAACATCACATATTCACGTTTTTAGAGCAAAAGTGTACACGTTTCCTTTACAGAGACAAAACCACGAACACCCGCAAAAAACAGTTTTTCACATATTGTACAGCAAGTTAATGTTCATGTCGTTCAAGTTAATATATGCATAGCTAACATACGCCCTTCGCAATCTAAAGTGTGCCAAGCTTTCACAATATATTTGGCTAGTCTTACCGTCGCAGTATCGCATAACCTCAAGAGAGTACCAGCCACCTATGATTTACAAGTCGTGTTTTCGGCAAGAAGTGTAGAGGGAAGTGTTGGCCCTACGGCGAAAAACGTGTATAGTAACCGGGTAACAAAGATAACTAGTAACTGTTCCACGCGTCACAAGCACCACTTTAGGCAATGTAAAGAAATTATAGCGTATAAGACAGCGCTCAAGTGCATGCACTACTATATCAGTCAGATCAGCCAACATTTTTCATTATCCTCCAATTATCACGTAGCTCAGTAACACGTAGCTCAATTATCACGTAGCTCAACTAACACGTAGCTCAACTAACACGTAGCTCAGTACCACAAAATTTTAAATGGAGTACGTGTTGCGTTTTAGCGGAAATGGTAAACTGCAAAAAAATTATTCGGGAATGCATGTGGTGTGCAGTACATCGCGTTCGTATTCTTTTCCTAACTCGCTCTGCAAGACAGGACCCTCTTGTTAGCAATTTACCTAAACATACATATACCTGTGCAGTTTATGCTCGGGCTTTCAGTGTTGAACTTTTCCGATTTTAGTGGGCAGCCTAACATCGCGATTGTCTTCTGCGTATTTATTTCGAGCCCTGCTTTTTCACTTTCCGTTTCGGACTTTAATAATTTCTTTTTTGAAGTCATGGCCGTCACTGCTACCATTATTGATGTTATCTCCGAACTACATATGGCTGAAATATTCCCCATTAATTTCTAGACCTGTTCGTTCCTAATATAGTCGTTCAAGTACATCTTCTAGCACGCAGGAAATCACTTGTGTTATATCATATATAACACAAGTTATATATGATATATGCTTCATGCCTTTTTCGAGAGCAATATTTTGGTTTCATTGTCGAAAAGCCGCCGTTATATATCGCTAGATGTAGGCTAAGGCATTCCGGTCAGCTTGAAGCACTCCTTGGTAACCCAATGCTTCAAACACTTCTGGTTTATACAATGACTCGAATGCATATCCACAAACTACGAAAGACATATGAAGGGGTTTGTTGTCTCTCGGGTTTCACAATTACCTGATTTATGTAAGTTCCCTCGTAGAGTACCTCTTCCCGAGGCCAGCTCTTCACCTGGGTTGGTTAAGGACATCTTTCTGAAAATTACCTTTCTGCATAATACAATACTGACTGCTGACGGATTCCTCATTCTCCAGGTCTGCTACTGCTGCTTTTGTATGTTGCATAGCAGTAACATTCTTTGAGCTCTTACAACGTATGAAGAGTTGAGAAATTATGTGTAGGTTATCTCTAGTTTTTCAAATATGGAATCTCATTGCTAAGGCGCACTTAGTGCACAATTATTTCTCAGTTCATCATGCCGTATTTAACCACACGCCCTTGTGCAATATAACTGTCATCCTTACCATTGCTGCTGTAATTACCGGTCGTAATATTACTTCCATACACCGGAATTCAAGCGAATCAATGCATGAACGTATGACGGCCTCCATAATTTAAACAGGAATATGTACACTGGTTTCACACGTGCCTAGTCATCGCTATTCTACTATGAGTACCGTTAGCACGTTGTGAAGCTATGAAATATCTATGATGTTTATTTTCTTGCGTTCAAAATGACTTAAGTCATTGCTTTTTCTTGGTACTGCAGTTTAAGGGATATATTAATCACCTCGAAACAGAGGTATGGCCCAGTAACTTTGTCGCCATTGTACTCTGCTTGCAGCTGTGATCATTGTGGCTGCCAACGAAGCTGCTGCTTTCGGAGGTGCCGTGGAAGGATTAAACAGACTCGGAGAAGCCATGGGTTTGCAGCCGAAGTCGAAATAATGGAGCCAATATTTCAATGCACACATTGCGTGCAATAAATCGCTTCGAGATTAAACATTGTGCCAGCTTATGTTTTCGTGTATACTGCAAGAGTAGTACTGTTGCACTCTGGATGTTCCGAAAAATACGCCCAGAGATATTCAGAATGTCTAAGGCTCTTATTGAATTCCTTGTTAGAATGTATGCATACATGCCGGAAATCCGGTCAAATTACAGCCGTTGCTGAGCAAAGAGCTGATCTCCATGATAAGGACAAAACACACGTGAAACTTTGTGCTCATTCTGAGATGACCAGAAATAATCTCGGAAACACCACATTGTAGCAGTGCTACCTACGAACGTCCTAGCCAAGAAAACCGCTTTTCTGATCTCCTGAAATAATATTATACTAATGGATTCTCTGCAGCTTTGTGCAGTCACCTATTCTAGGCCCTTGTAAAATCTTCCAAAATTTGATTCAAATGTTCATGAATCCCATAACATTGCACGCGAGAAGTCGCGCGGGCTCTATATGAGCTCTTCTATAACTGAACAATATCAAACTGGCAATACTTTAAAAGGGGCGCTTTGTGCTTTGCTAGAAAAGTTCTGTTATGAACTGTGGTAGTGACGTTTGAGCAATGCTAGGATGCACTCGCTCCAGGATAACCGTAGCGAACGCTCTGAATGCCGTCCTTCGCCAAGTTGCATTCAGCGCTCCTCCGCGAATCTTTGTACGTTTGTTGACAGGTGGCAGTACACTGCAAGCGGGTGGCCCACTGGAGTATGATATCGCGGTGATGGTTCAGATTCGGCAGCAGCAGTCATAGACCTCGGTCGGTCACCAAAACAACGCTGTAGCTTTCTGACAATATGAGTGGTTTCTATGCGCTTTAGGCCATCCCCTACCATATTTATGAATGCGTTCCATTCCTTTTTCTTAACCGACAGTCACTTGATGACGCTTCACGTGATCCATGGCATTTGGAACAATCAGTGTAGTTGCTTGAGAGAATTATACTTTGTGGGCCTCTGCGCATCGGGGGCAGACCACCACGTTCCTGCAGACTTTGCTGATTTCAGCCATTTAGTGACACTTACGTCATTGGAGTGGTCCTGGTGTAAACGGCCGAACTACGTGTCCAAATCGTCCTACCTTCACGTAGAATGGCATAGTGCCGTATCTGAAGGTAATCTTCACGAAACGCGACTTACCAAGCACGCTGTTCGACGCTGTTGGAGTGGTCACTCGCTGGTGTGATCAGCATCGCAAGATCGGCACAATGAATCGTGATGCCGATACCTTATATCACATCATCCATGCACCATGTCCTTGTTCATATGCATACGAGCTTGGACCTTCATAATACCGAGGACTGTGATGCTGGTCCGAGTAAATAGACAGGCCTGCTGTGTGGTTTTGACCGACGAGACATTGTTGCAGGGGTTTACTCATGCGTCCTTGATATTGTTTGGCGCGAGAGACTCGAGATTTCTCGAGTTGGTGTGCCAATTCAGGTGCCACAGGTTGGCAGGTGGCGCAATTGTAACAAATAATACGGTGTTGTTCGTAAAAGTTCGTGGAATCCACTTCTGGCATCACAGTCGATGTGGGTGAAAGTGGAGACGTATTCAGTTACGTTCCTTTTACTTTACGACAATAAGCTGGTGTGAACTCAAGGTCGCAATCATCCCAACTCACTGAATACACTTCGGCAGACTCACTGTCGGGCGTCGCTGAGCTCGCTGTTCTATTTTCTCGAGGTGGCCACCGACGGAGGGAGCATGCCGGGAGAGTGAGTCGGCGAGTCTACTTGAAGTGTAGCCAAATAACTAGAGGTGTGCATGGGCTGCGGGAAGCCCGAAAGCCCAAGCCCGGCCCTGCTCGTAGGCCGGCCGAGGGCAGGCCGACGTTTTCTCATTTCGGGCCCAGGCCGGGCTCGGGCTGCTTAGTTTTACAGCGAAAGCTGTTATGAGATCACAACAAGGGTGCCGTAGCTGTCCGCCGCCGCCGCCGGTGTCCGTAACCGCTATCGCACGAAATAAGAAAAGAAAACTTTCAAGAAAAAATGTTCAGGATGGAGCGGGGTTCGAACCTGGGTCCGCTCAGGTGCCAGCCCAGTGTTCTACCACTGAGCCATGCCTGTGCTCTAAAACCCGGCGCACGAAAACCCTATACAAGCATTATGTTGGGAAGGAACCACGTTAACATGCGCAATATAACGTGGCAGAAGAGTGAAACGACAACCAGGCGTTCACAGAATGCCATTTGTGTAACCAGGCGTCACACAATATGAATTGCATTACGAGGGGGTCGTTCAATGCTTCCAACCCATTACAAAGGACTCAGCCATAATTCTTCGTCGTCATCAGCCACCGAATCAATTAATGGAGTAGTGCGTACCTTGCAAGCGTACTTGTATTAGTAGCCCCAAGATAGATTGCAACGGGTTTTAGAAATGGTGCTCTCCCAGCTTTCGCTGTGACTGTGCTGCGCGTTCCGCGCAGGCCTGGCGGTTTTTTTCATCGGGCGGGCCGTGCCTGGTAGAAAGCCCGTATCAGGTCCAAAAAAATTGGAAGACCCCCCAAGCTTCGCCTTTAAGAGTTGAACGCGATAGCGATATCCCGTCCCTACTGCGTACTTCAGTCGCTTAGTGCATACTATGTAATGGGTAGTATGGTTTAAACCAGGAGAAATTATGCGCGGCAAATGTGGGAAATGTTTTCGAACTTGCTATGCACCCACTACGTGGTGTTAAGGGAATACGCGCAGTAAGGTGTGTGCCGTTTGTAATGGGTGGCTGGCTTTAAACTATGGAATCGTTATGATAGTCACATATTCTGACGCCCGATGGGAATTTACGCTTGTACCACGCAATATTCCTGGGATATTACATGTTATATTGCGACGCCTATATAAAGGACGCTTGCGTTTGCGAAGCATGGAAGTTATTTTCACTGCATTTCCAAGCAGAGGAAGTTATTTTCACAGAGGCATGGCTGTGTGGTAGAACACCTGCTTGCCACGCAGACGATCCGGGTTCGATCCTCACTCGGACCCGAAAATTTTTATTATTTATTTTATTTGCATCTTTCTCGATTTTTCGGTCACGGACAAGATGATGATTTTTCGGTCACGGACAAGATGATGATTTTTCGCTCACAACCAACGACGCCGACACCGACGCCGACACCGGAATTTCTGCGAAACGAGCTCTTTAACGCTATCGCGTTAATATAGATTAAGTACCAGAATATTTTTCCAGCATGTAGCGATGAGCACGCTGTGTGCGCTTCGTGATTATCTATCCATGGGATGATCCGCCTGTTTTGCATTTGAGGTATTAAACTTCTGCAAGAACAAGCAGTCTAAATAGCCCAAGCTTGCTAAGCCTGAGAAAAATATAGTGGCGATTCCGGCTACCGGTGCGGGCAGCGAACTTATCTTCAGAGCGGTGGATTATGTCATGCAGGAACGCCGCACTTATATGAAGCCCGAATCCTTCGACAGCTTGTTATTTTGACACGACATTTTGTAATCTGTGTAATAGTGACTGTCACATGTCGTTTGCTTATGTTTCAATTTGATATTGCTACGGGATCTGTTACGGGATATTGTTACGGATATCGTTACGAGAGGTACAGGGATCGATACCCCGCACCTCCACCAAAAAGATGTTGCGGGGAGTATTTATTCAGGTGTCGCCAGTCGGTATCTGATCGAGATGACACTGCACAGAGCTCACAGAATTACGAGTCAACAGGGCAGCCCAGACTCAATCCCACAACAACAACGTTGTCGTCTTCGTTCATTCGGCGCCATTTCAGCGGCTCTGCTGGAGTGGCATTTCCATTACCGTGACAATATGTTCAATAACACCCCATATTATCAGCAAGAGATATGTGGACACCACAGCAAACCCACATAGTGTAGGGCCGCACCAGGCCAGGCCGGGGCTTTTGTTTTTGTACGCCGGGCAGGACCGGGCGCGCTCGCAGCCCTATAACGTCGGACTCGGGAGGGCCTTCACTCATGGGGCCCGGGCCGGGCTCGGGCTCGGAAATGCGGCCTGTGCACAGCTCTAAGCAACAATGGCTCATCCGGTCAAGAAGGCGTTGTGCAAGGGGGATGGGTGTGAGGGGCTAGTTTTTTGTTAGATACAACCTAATTATATATATTAAAAAATAAATAGGCTTAGTTATTCGTTGAAGTCACTAAGTCCAATTTTATGCAAGATATCAATGTGTATATCAGAAGCTGCTCCGAATTTCTCGACTATCTCACTAAACAATAATTGTGATCGCTTGATGTGAATACAAGAAACGAACGCATTTAATTGCGTTCTTTTTAATTAGTTGATCTTTATTTTATAATTAATTAATTAATATCAGGGGTTTAACGTCTCAAAACCACGATATGATTATGAGAGACGTCGTAGTGGAGAGCTCCGGAAATTTCGACCACCTGGTGTTCTTTAAAGTGCACTGACATCGCACAGTACTCGGGCCTCTACCATTTCGCCTCCATCGAAATGCGACCGCCGCGGCCGGGATCGAACCCGCGACCTTCGGATCAGCAGCCGAGCACCGTAGCCACTGTTCCACCGAGGCGGACATCTTTATTTCATCTAACATCACGGTTACTTTTGCATTGTTTGGTAGTCATGAGCATTCTTTGCGTGCTTCCATTCTGTCCATTTCCGGAGCCTGCGTCGTGCCCCATGCATATGAATGTATTTCTTTCTGGAAACGACACCTGAAAGTGAGGCGAAATATACGCTATTGTGTGTGTATTGGTTTATTATGTTGGTTGCTGCGTGCATTAGAAAACACAAACAGTTCGCGGTGCGCGACGCGCTAATGCACACACGAGGCGACACACTGGCCATCAGCAGCCCGTGCCGGCGTATGGAGAATGAACCGGTGCGCCGCATGACATGTGTGTCTCGGTGAGGGGGGGGGGGGGAGGGGGAGGGGGGGTGAAAGAGTGTTGCGGCGAGGAGCTGGCCTGTATTCCGGCTTCCATGGCGACGTTATCAACCATGTGTGACGCCAATTGTGCCCGCAAGGATCATTATAACAATAATTGTTGGGGGGTTAACGTCCCGAAACCACTATGTGATTATGAGAGACGACGTGGACGGCTCCGGAAATTTTTACCACATGGGGTTCTTTAACGTGCACCTAAATTAAGTACCCATACCTCAACCATTTTAGCCTCCATCGAAAATGTGGCCGTCGTCGCCGGAATTAGATCCCGTGACCTGCGGGTCAACAGTCGAGCACCATTACTACTAGACCACTGCGGCGGCTCACAACGGCCATTACTCAAGGAAGAACTCCATGAGCGGCAACTTAATATGATGCAAAAATGATCATAGCTGATAAGTATAAATTTATGCAGGTCATTCTAGTGAATTAACCGGTGATCTGGAGGCGCTTTAGTAAAACAAACGCCATATAAACTGTAACCAAAATGTAACAGTCTTCACGGAGCAACTTTTCCCATTACATGATGAATCACTTGTAAACTAAAATTCACCGTGCTTTACCAAATAAGCCACAACTGAACGGATTATATTTAGGTAGCGCAACAAGAACTGAATTACGCCTGTAAAAGATACATGTTGCACTGTAAGGAAAAAAAGAGTATGTGTGACTCTTTTCGGACAGCTCTTTTTTTGCCACGTTTTCGACTCTCCTTAAGGAGGCGCGGACCCTCTTAGAAAGAGTGAAGGGACTCTTATGACCAAGGATCACATTACCACTTCTGAGAGAGTCAGACTACTCTTGCCGGTGACACTCCCACGTGGGTCAAATGACCGCCACGGAAACGTCAAGCGATTCTACAGCTATTTTATGATACTCAATTTGACCCATCCTATACTTTCGCGCGACTACTGTTGGAAATAGTCACGTATTCATTTTGCGCAACTCCAATAATACTTGCCGTTCTGCCCAGCGACTGCAAAAAAAAAAAAAGAATAGTTCATTTTTCGCATTATTTTAATAAAACTCGTCAAAACAACACACCATTTCCAGCAGAGTAATATAGAAAGCGCGAAAAGAGGGTCTGAGATTTGCAATGAAGCAGCTGAGGTATTTCTGAGTTACATGCTTCTATGAGTATGGTCAACCAAACTGTGTGACTGTGATTTGTATAGTGTCATGTCGTGCAAAATAAACTGCAAATATCGGCATCGTGTTTCCAAATTTATTGCTTATAATTATTAATGAATCAAAAAGTCGTGACGGCTGGAGGAATCAGACGTGTGACTTGTTATGTTGTCGCTCCTGTTCAGCGTGAGCAGCGATGAAAAATGGCACCGGTAAAGAACGTGATATCGCGATAAAAAAAAACGGAATCGTAGTAAGAGTTCACAAAACCTACACAATACGTGATTTACACAGACATAATGAAGGCTCACAAGAAAAGGACAAATGCAGACCGGCATATTAAGGATCCATGTTTCCTGCTATTATCGTATGAAACACAACTTCAAAATAGTAGCTTCTGTAACATGTCATTTGGTGACAAACTTGCAGCACAAGATGATATGTGCCTTTTTTTTCGCTAACAAGGCAAGAAAGGCACGGCTGTCTGCCGCAGATATAGGATTTCCTCTGAGCGCAGGCCCTAAACCTGTATATGTCAATGATCACCTCACGCCCGAGCGTAAACGTCTTTTTGCGCACGGCCTTGCACTTAAAAATACACCATCTCCCGCTAAAGAGAACCTTGTGTAGATGTGAAGCAGCGGGCGCTAACGCTTACACTGGCGGTGGCGTTGACGTTGGCGCTCATCGCAGCGTTGCACAGGAGAGAAAACTGGGGAGGCGCAAAGCACGCAGTGATGGAGCGGTGTTTCCTCCTGGAACATGCCAATCGCTGCTAATGGGCAATGAGAGACAGAAGACTCCGACTGGACACAGAGACCCGCAGTCCGCTTTTAGTTAACGCGCACGCTGCGAATTTTTATTGTTCAACAACGCACAGGAGAAATCTCCCACCAGCACCACCTTGCAGGTGAAGATACATGGCCATATATACGGGGTGGCCAATGAACGGTTGTGCAGCGCGAGCAGTCGGTTTTTTCAACCATGAAACTCGCTAGCAGACGCTGCCTGCGTCGGTGTCGCGAGGCGAGAGACGGGGGGAGCGTAGGAAAGGAGTGAGAGGGGGGACGCGCATGCGCAGTGGGAGTGTGGATGCCGCGGGCAGGGATGCCTAGAGGAGAGAGGGGGGAGCGTAGGAGAGGAGAGAGGGGGGATGCGCATACGCAGTGGGGAGTGTGGACGCCGCTGGCAGGGTGCCTAGAGGAGGGAGGGGGGAGCGTAGGAGGGGAGGAGGGGAGGCGCATGCGCAGTGAAGGTGTGGTTGCCGCGGGGAGGGATGCCTAGAGGAGAGAGCGGGAGAGGAGGTTTTTTATTTTTTATTTTTTTTTTTTCAAAGGGTTTGCGCATGCGCAGTAATGGAGGCCACGCGGCACACCACCACCACCACCACCACCACCACCACCACCACTGGATTAAGCTTCGCCATAAGATGCTTCACATCTAAAAAACAAACCAGTGGAAGCATCTCTGGACCGACAACTGCACCATAAAAGCCAGGAAAGCGGATGATAGTCGCGTGTTTCGAATTGCATGCGCAGAAGATCTACGTATATTCTGTTAGATATCCTATCAGTCCTCATTGTAAACTAACCTTAGATCAACATGGCTGCGTTCTCGTGCCAGCAAACATCAGAATTGCTACACGAGAAGTCGCCAGCGCTATCGCTACTGCACTTAAACATTCGCAGTCTTAGAAAGCATCAGGATGATCTTGTTGCGTTGCTCTCTTTGCTTGATCAATCTTTTTCTGTCATATGTTTATCTGAAACTTGGATATCTGGCAATGAGGGTAACTTATATGGATTGCCAGGTTATTATTCTGAATACTGCAATCGCGAGTTGTGTCGTGGTGGTGGCAGTGCCATACTTGTCAACTCATCCCTAACATACACACGTCGCCTTGACATCGCGTTCAACAACTTTTTATGTGAATCGGTTTGGCTTGAATTTAACCATAATGTTATACCAGTTAATAGCCGTAATACTATCAGAGCTTCCATTTATCGGTCACCTTCATCATCGTATTCCGACTTTTGTATTCAGTTAAACAGCATTCTCAACAACCTAGTGGAATAAAATAAGAACGTTGTCTTATGTGGTGATTTTAACATAAATATAATCGATCCTGATAGCGCATCGTGCTTGGAATATATGAACTGTTTATACTGTTTTGGCTTTACTTCGCATATTTCAGCACCAACTAGAAGCGATCTACTAGGTTCGAATACACTAATAGATCATATAATCTCCAATATTTCAACTGATCACATTGCTGGTGTGATAGATCATAGCATTACAGATCATAATCCTGTTTTCTTCATTCTGGGTTCCAGAAACACCAATGCAAGCAACACTTTCACAAAACGCCGATTCGATTCGGACAAATTTGTGCAAATAATTAGGCCAGTCGACTGGACTTTGGTGATTCATGAGGGCTGCGCAGAAAAGGCTTTTGAGTCTTTCCCAGAAGTAATTGCTAAAGGTATAGAGGCATGCACCACTTCCACTACTGTCACGAAGTGGTATCGTTCGCCAAGAAATCCGTGGATAAGCAACTCGTTGTTGAAGTCGATTAATAAAAAGAATAACCTTCATAAAAAACTAAAGTCGCAGCCTATCAACCTCGCATTAAAATCCCGCTTTCAGAAATATTCAGCGATATTCTTTGTTAAAACGTGCTAAGCGCAATTACTACCAGGATATTATTATAAAAAATACGGGTAACACGAGACGCTGCTGGCAAATCATCAAAGAATTTTTGAACAAAAAGGAGTGCTCAGCGCCCACAATTAAAATAAAACAAGGCGGCGAAATGTATACCGACCCTGAAAAAGTGGCCACCGCTTTCAGTGAGCATTTCTGCGCATGTGCGGATACGCAGCAATCAGCAAATCTTGTATGTGATATACCCCGATGTGGTCATTCTTTTTATCTCCATTCAACGTCTGAAGATGAAGTCTTTCAGGTGATCGCATCATTGAAGACCACAAGTGCTGGTTTAGATCGTATTGATCCTTTTAAAATAAAACCAGTTTCAAACATAATATCCCAACCTCTAGCACATATTATTAACAAGCTGTTTTCTGCGGGTGTGTTTCCGAGCTGCCTCAAGGTTGGTAAAATAGTTCCCGTTTTTAAGAAGGGTGATAAGACCTCTATCCAAAATTATAGGCCAATCTGTATCCTACCTTTTCTTGGTAAGGTAATTGAAAAACTTTTCCACATTAGATTAATGCGTTATTTGAAAAAATTTAACCTTTTGTCTCCACAGCAATTCGGATTTCGTCCAGGATATTCCACTGAGTTGGCGCTAATTACCTTAACTGAAGAAAATAAACAAGCTATTGACAAAGCATTACTTGTGGGATCTGTATTTATCGATTTGACGATGGCTTTTGACACAATAAATCATTGCGTACTACTTGCAAAACTCGAATCATTTGGGCATGTCTGGCCCTCCACTAAACTTCATTAAAAGCTACCTCAGTAATCGGTCTCAAATGGTAGATGTTAACGGCCATCTTTCATCAGCCAAGTTAATTAACGTAGGTGTGCCACAGGGATCAATTTTAGGCCCACTTTTATTTTTGATGTTTATTAATGACCTACCTACCATTCTTACCAGGACCAAGTGCATACTGCACGCTGACGACACAACCATCTTTACATCATCTAAATCAGTTTCTACGCTCCAGACTGACCTCAACGCAGATTTGCATAACATAACATCATGGTGCCAGGGCAATCAGCTACAGATCAATGCTACTAAAACCGTCTTTATGGTATTTCATTCCCCGCGAATTTCACTTGACCTACCACCTACCCTTCAGATCGGCAATAACGTCATAAACATTTCCAGTAAAGCGCGGTTTCCTGGCGTCATCTTAGATGCTGAACTAAAATTTCATAAACATGCCGCTTCACTCGTTAAAAAGATTGCATTTGGAATCCATGTTATCATCAAGACACGCACGTATTTTCCGCCTCACATCATACGTTCTTTGTATTTTGCCTACATTCACAGTCATATTTCATATTGTGTATCATCTTGGGACCAACACATATTTCACGCACAGTGAACGATTGCAGCGACTGCAGAATCAAGCAGTTAGACTAATGACTTTTAGCCCATTTCACTCGCCCAGTAGCTCATTGTTTCGAAAGCTTAACATACTCTCATTAAGACAATTATTTTGTTACAGACTGTCCATAGTTGCCTATAGGCTCATCACGCATGACATTGTCATTGCATGCATTGATCATCACCACTTAACAAATAGCAATATTACCCGGTTCTCCCAGAGCAAAAATCTACTTTTACCGACCGTAAGGACAAACTATGGCAAGTTCACTTCCCTATTTACAAGCATAACTATATGGAATTCATTGCCTTTCGAATTAAAATCATCGCACAACATTCATATTTTCACCTCGCGTAGCAAGAAGTACTTTGCTCAGGAATTCATCAACCCATATGAATTTTGTAATTAACTCTTAACACCTCTCAACATTTCTGTGCTAGTTTCATATCTGACATTTTGCTTAAAACTACACAAGACCGTCAACCACCACCACAGTCACCATAGTCATGGCCGAGAGCACAGAGTGGCTGCTTAGCAATGGCTAGGCAGGTGGTGGGTTCAAGCAAAGAATAACACGCACTACCGGTGGTGTCTATCGCCCACGTTGACTCCATTGCTTGATCTTGCTTGCTTGTTCTGGCGGGGGGCTCTCTCTCCTCTCCTATGGTCCCCCCCTGTACTCCACTCTAGGAATGCTCTGCTCTACGGAGAGGCGCGCACAACAGGTGCTGCGGCACCTGCATACTCCGCCGGGGGCGCCACGGCAGTTCCGCGGTATGAAAACGACAGAGCGCGCGCGCCTCATTCTCTCTCCTGTGCAGCGCCGCAATGGGCGCCCGGGCCGCTGCCGCGAAACGGGAGCGGCGAGGTTTCGCCCGCTCAAGCTAACCGTCGCCCCGCTGCTTCGTATCCACACGTGGTTCCCTTTAGCGGGACGTTGGGACTTTTAGATGGGAAGCATCTTATGCTCGGTGCGGTGTCCGTCCCTCCCGCGTCCCCCGTCCGGCGTCCCACGTCCGGTCACAGCCACTCTTCGAGAGAGTGGCTGTGACGTTGTCTTGCAGTGGCTCCCATCCCACGTCGGCATCGCAGGCAACGAGGCAGCGGACGAGCTCGCAAAGCGAGCACACTCTGTCGCGACCCCGCTGACGGATTACGCCACGTCCTTTGACTCTGCGCGCATCAACTTTCGACGTGAGCTAGCGCGCGATCATCCTGACGCGCCGGGTCGCCGCTGGACGCCCCCCCTCCTCCAATTCTTACTGCTGGATTCCCCCGCCGCGATCGCTCCTCCTCGCTCTGAGGACCAGATCTGTGTGGCCCGCGGAGCGTAGGCATCGTCTCCGCGGCACGGCTTCACCGAACTGCGTCGACTGCGGCGCGGTGGAAACAGTTGTGCATCTCGTGTGCCAGTGCCCGTCCCTTATTGACGCACGGAAGCGGCTCGTCATGGCGTACCGCCGCGTCGGCCTACCCTGTGTGACCCTCCAGGAATTCCTCCACCCTACCGGTCACGAGGATTGCCGCCGCGTTGCGCTTTCGGCCCTCCTCGCCTTCCTCGAAGAGTCGAACTTAATCGCGCGGCTTTTTTAAGCCGCTCGCCACGGTCAACCAGAGTTACTCCTCCTCGCGAGTCCGAAGTTTTTTTTTTTTTTTTAATCCTACTTTTTTTTCTCTCCCTTTCTCTCACTGTCCCTTTGATCCCCATCCCCCCGCGAGTGTTTCGGTTAAGGTGTCCTCACTGAGACAGTTATCGTGCACTATCGTGACCCTTAAGCTTCGCCTTTAAGAGTTGGACGCGATAGCGATATCCTGTCCCTAGTGCCTACTTCAATCACTTAGTGCATACTATGTAATGGGTAGTATGCTTTAAACCAGGAGCAATTGTGCGCGGCAAATGTGCGAACTGTTTTCGAACTTGCAATGCACCCACTACGTGGTGTTAAGGGAATACGCGCAATAAGGTGTGTGCCGTTTGTAATGGGTGGCTGGCTTTAAACTATGGAAATCGTTATGATAGTCACATATTCTGACGCCCGATGGCAATTTACGCTTGTACCAGGCAGTATTCCTGGGAATATTACATGTTATATTGCGACGCCTATATAAAGGACGCTTGCGTTTGTGAAGCATGAAAGTTATGTTCACTGCATTTTCAAGCAGAGAAGTTATTTTCACAGTATTTCTAAGCAGAGGCATCGCTGTGTAGTAGAACACCTGCTTGCCACGCAGACGACCCGGGTTCGACCCTCACTCGGACCCGAAAATTTTTATTATTTATTTTATTTGCATCTTTCTCGATTTTTCGGTCACGGACAAGATGATGATTTTTCGCTCACAACCAACGACACCGATGCTGACGCCGGAATTTCTGCGAAACGAGCTCTTTAACGCTATCGCGTTAATATTTCAATACTGTGAGCAAAAATACTGTATTAATGCGCATTTGTTCTGTGATTACGCGGAGGCATGTTCAGCTAATGATGATGACTGGTGAATGTTGGTTTCGCGGGTGCAGTATAGATGCTGAGTAACGGAAATTGTGAACTCTCATTGTGCCTAACGTCCGTCTTTTTAAATGCGAATGCATTTCATAGTCGGGCTATGTCAGGCATCCGGCGTTGTCCGGCGTTGTCCAGCGTTGTCCAGCGTTGTCCGTGGAGGAGGAGGAGGATAGGTTGAGGAGGTAAGCGCCGGCAGGTGTTAGATGTGAAGTATCTTATGGCGAAGCTTAATCCGGTGGTGGTGGTGTGCGGCGTGACCACCCTTACTGCGCATGCGCAAACCCTTTTAAAAAAATAAAAATAAAAAACCTCCTCTCTCCCTTTCTCGCCTCTAGGCATCCCTCCCCGCGGCAACCACACCCTCACTGCGCATGCGCCTCCCCTCTCCCCTCTTACACTCCCTCCTCTCTCCTCCAGGCATCCCTGCCCGCGGCGTCTACACTCCCCACTGCGCATGCGCGTCCCCCTCTCTCTCCTCTCCTACGCTCCCTCCTCTCTACTCTACGCATCCCTGCCCACGGCGTTCACACTCCCACTACGCATGCGTGTCACCCCTCTCTCGCCTCGCGACGCCGACGCAGGCAGCGTCTGCTAGCGAGTTTCTTGGTTGAAAAAACCGACTGCTCGCGCTGCACAACCGTTCACTGGCCACCCCGTATATATAGCAATGGATCTTGACCTCCAAGGTGGTGCCGGTGGGAGATTTCTCCTGTGCGTTGTTGAACAATAAAAATTCGCAGCGTGCGCGTTAACTAAAAGCCGAGTGCGAGTCTCTGTGTCCAGTCGGAGTCTTCTGTCTCTCATTGCACATTAGCAGTGATTGGCATGTTCCAGTAGGAAACACCGCTCCATCACTGCGTGCTTTACGCATCCCCAGTTTTCTCTCCTGCGCAACGCTGCGATGAGCGCCAGCGTCAACGCCGCCGCCGGTGTAAGCGTTAGCGCTCGCTGCTTCACATCTACACATGGTTCCCTTTAGCGGAAGATGGTGTAATTTTTTATCTCTCCGCTTTCACTCCCTCTCCCATAGCAACAGCTGCGGGCGCGCCGCGCTTATCCTCGCCCCTAGCAACCGGAGCAGGTGGTGCGGGCGGAGTAGCGGAGAGTGAGTGGAGAGGAGGAGCGCGCTCTGGTGTGTGAGAGCGCTCGCATCGCGGAAGCTCGGCGGAGCTCCCGCGTGTGTGGAAAGTGTAGCGGAGGGTAGGTGCAGTGCTTCGCCGCTCCTTCTCTCGCCGTTGGCTCTTTCTCCTCCCTGCGCCCCACACTCCCGTCCGCTCGCTCGCACGTATATATAAATGGAGTGAAGCGCGCGCGAAATGCATTCGCATTTCCTCACGATTCCCCTTCGGGGAGGTGGGGGCATTTTTTTTAGATGTTGTACCTTTGAGTATAGCTCCGTAATTAACTTGTCTAAACTGCTCCCTTGCTGCAGCTAAAATAATGCCCTAAATAAGACATATTTCAACATCAAAGAGGAGACAGGACGGTGACTGTTGAGACAGTGGTATTATTTCAGGTGGAACCAAATATTGTCGGCATAGTCTGTGGATGCAGGAAATCTTGGAGCCTTGGAATCACATGTCAAGCTGGGATAATTTAATGCTGAAAAAAAAATCATATCATACCCTTTAAGCGTTTTGTTTAGGAGATATCGATAGCGTTGTAGGATAAGATCGATGTGCAGTTATATTTAATTTATTGTTCTGATACCGATACACTAATACTGCTGATAGTTTCTTTGCAGCTCTATATTTTCAAGGCGCTGGGAAGTTCACAAAATATCTGCTGGAAAAGCTGCCAAGTGCGTAGCAAGTATTCTGTAAGTGAAATGTATTGTACAATTATTTCTTTGCTACCACTAGAAATCCGCCTGTACTTGTTTGAATGCGATCGTCAATAAAGTTTATTGCCTAGCACAGCTTACACGCATATACATATACTGCTTTATCAGTGAAGTTCCACCCTCGCAAACCGTTGGTCTTAGTAAGCAAACTGAGGAGTGAAAAGATATCAGATTTATATTAGCATTTTTATATCAGTCGAGTGTAGAATAACTTCAAAGTGGGGAAGCACGGGCCAATAGCAGCGCACCAACAATTTGGCGTTCTATTAGCTTTGTCATCCAGACTAAATACTTTCTTGCTAGCGCTGACTGTATCAGGAGCAAAAATGCCCCATGACGATTCAAACAGGAAATACCAGGGGTCTACCAGGGGCCGGGGGTCTCGCATATAGTTAGATTTCCATGCTTATTTAAGTTTTCTCCGGGAATATTCAATAATTATTGTATCTCCTTCCAATGATACCGTGCAAAAAAACCATGATTTGGTAAGGCATACATGCGTTTACAAATTCCAACTACACTGTAAAAAATTTCTGTAACTTTGCAAGGAGTATGTGCGTAAAATCAAGGAAAATTTTTCTGTTTCAAGGAAGCCACAATACTTTTCGCGACGTTACGGAAGCTGCTTTTTTTTTGAAGTATAATAGAAGTTCTACTCGTAGTAATGCAGAGACTCCTTGGTTTCTCCCGAAACGGGCAAAAAGCTGAAAATGAATACACTAGCACCGTCTGGAAACTACGGAAAGGCGCTCCCATTCATGAAGTGTTACAGTACTTTGTGGTAAACGTCAACATTAATGCATGCTCTTGATTCAGATTCATCCATCAGGTCTGGCGCTGCAGGTTTTTTTAACACGAAAATATTTTATGCTGGGCAGGGGCGTAGCCAGAAATTTTTTTCGGGGGGGGGGGGGGGGCCGGCGGCGCCCCTTGATTTCGGGGAGGGCACCTCCTTGAAATGGTTCACTTTTCGCTATGTATGCCATGGCGAAAAAAAATTTCGGGGGGGGGCACGGGCCCGGTGGGGCCACCACCTGGTTACGCCACTGATGCCGGGGTTCACCGAGACTTCAGTAATGTATTTACGTCGCGGAAATTACGTCGAAAAAATGTCTTCGATCAGATGTCAAAAAAGTCACAGCATATCCACGGGGTGAATGATGATGAGTGGGCGAAGCTCCGGAGGTTCATGACTCTTCCGTGAAAATTCGCCCATTACATCATCATGAAAGACGTGAGAACCAGTGTGTGCGCTTGGCAGCTGCTTCCCGCACTCGCGCAGCCTCGGGATCTGCCCGCCTGTACGCGCGTTTCCTCGCCGCTTCTCGGGCTCTCACAGTTTCTGGATCCGCTTCTCGGCGTCGGCGTGCACCTTCTGCTTCGTGGGCTCGAACGTCGGGCTCCGTTTCCGGCGCCTTCGTGCCTTCTTCGTCGCTCACCTTCGTCGCTCATTGCGCGCTGACTGCCGAGCGAAAGAGGAAGCGCGCCAAGAGCGCCGCGCCACCCAGCGGTCTCCTATCACACTAGAGCACGCAGCGGAGCCGTCTCCTACGCATCGGAGCCGTCTCCTACGCATCGGAATGGAGCGAGCGCCGCAGCGCCATGTAGTGATCAATTCACGAACTGTCACAGCGCAGCCCCATCTAGTGAACATTGTGAGAAGCAACAGCGCCCATACATCTGAATGGAGCGAGCGCCGCAGCTATTCATCATATACAAGTACCGCCATCTAGCGGACATTCCTAGAACTAAACGAGAGGTGGCTACCTACAACTACATACATTGAGGACGCACGACCCACGGCTTAAGGAGCTTCGCCCCTAATAAAAAAAAAAGGTCCGTCAACGGGAATCGCACCGACGACCGCTTGGTCCGCAGCAGCAGATGCCGAGCACGATATGCACTGCGCAACGGGCAGAGACTCCTACGACTTTAAAAACGCGCCCTTTATATCTCACACCTTCCTGTCGCAGTGCTCTTGATCAGCGGGGTAGTGTAACCCTCTGGGAACGGTAAAGTAATTCATCATTACTGTGGCCTCCGGCATTAGCACCTGCAACGCGTGTTGGTACGCATCCGTCCCATTCGTCGCGTTTGCAACAGAAGTGCAATTTTGTCAATACCTTAACACACCGCGAGGTGACGACCTTAGCCCAAGCGTTGGCCTCGCTCATAACATCCTTCCAAATCAAAAATAGCTCTGCGACGCGCGCCTGCCTCACATGGCTGTAACACCGCCTTCCTCGCTTATACGCGCCCCGAGAAATCCCGTGGCTGGGTATAAGGGTGGCACGACGACCATAGCGTTTCCCTCTGGTCAGGCCGTGGTGTTCAGTCACCCTTCCACATGCCGCGGGATGGCGACCTTAGCCCAAGTTTGGCGTCCAATATGCGACGTTCTGGCCGTCACGCCTTTTAGGGGCGGAGCTCCTTAAGCCGTGGGTCGTGCGTCCTCGATGTATGTAGTTGTAGGTAGCCACCTTTCGTTTCGTTCTTGGAATGTCCGCTAGATGGCGGTACTTGTATAGGATGAATATATTTAGGGGCGAAGCTCCTTATGGCATCACCTCGGCGGTCCTCGGTTGTCCATGCATTCTGAGTAGCAAGTAGGCACTGGATTTCGACCTCCAAGGTAGCGCCTGTGTGAGATGTCTCCTGTGCGTGATTAAAGCAATAAAAAAAATTCACAACGTACATGTAAAATTTAAGTGAGCTGCGAGTCGCCATGACTCTCATCGACCCTTTATTATAAATGCGCCCGATCTCACGTCGTTGATGCTGTACTGCGCAGAATTCGCGGAAGATTACCGGTTTACCGACGCACCTCTGAAGCTTCGCCCACTCATCATCATTCAGTCCGTGGATATGGTGTCGTCATCTCCAGTTTTCGTCTCGTTTCCGAGAGGGCGCTGTCCTATAGACATGCGTACAATATGGCGGTTGGGTGAAGGTACGCTAGATGGCGTTGGCGGTGCAGCTGCTCTCCGATTGCGCGGACCGCCGTACGAGTGCGCTTGCCGGATCGTGCTGCTTGGCGGACCATGGACGACGACCGGTCGTTGAAGTTTGAATAAAATTTCACACACACTATCGCTTTGATTACTGCTGGGCGAAACCACTGAAGATTTCACGGTGTAACCCATGATTGCTTGAGTCACCATAACTCTCATCGACCCTTTAGTATAAACGCGCCCGATCTCACGTCGGTGATGATGTGCCGGGCAGAATTCACGGAAGATTCACGGTTTACCGATGAACCTCCGCAGCTTCGCCCACTCTTCATCATTCTCTCCGTGGATATGCTGTGTTTTTTTTCTCTGATTACGCTCTGGCCGTTCACTGCTACAGCTACCACAACGGTTTGTTTAATCATTGATCAAGGACGTTAGTCGGCGGGATGGTGATGTACCACAAAGCGTCAACGTTGGTGCATCCCCGTTAAACGGTGTATTGCTGCCAAACAGCTATATACATTGTGCAAACTCTCCTATATCAATGTACAGTAAACATTCAATTACTTCTGTAAGGGCATGTTTTACTTTCGTTTTATACCGATTCCTATGACGAAGAGATTTTTCTTACGCTTTTAATCTCTTTTTGTATAAACATCTTTCCTTCCCCCAGGAGCTTATCGACACGTTTTACACATGCGTGGGAAGTTAAGTAGCGCATTTCTTGTTAATCGAATTTTGCTGCGGCACATTTAGGACGCATGCAGCATCGGCCAGAGACCCTATTAGAAAATTGCAAAAACATTTCGTATTTCGTACGCTATTTGAAACACAAATAATAATATTTATCCTGGAGTGTGCCACTCTAAGGCCAAGGCATCGGCATCACAAAGCAGTCTTCGTCGAGTAGGTATTTATCGTGATTCGCCGATTTAAGACATCGTCCACTTGATAACTTCTCTGACCTAAATTTCCTCTGCGCAAATACATATCCGTAAATGCAAGGGCACGGAGAATTTATTTTTCGTTGCACGAGCGTCGCAGACAGCTCACCCAGCAAGTAAACAAAATGGCTAGGATATTCAACTTGATTCTATATAAACCGGTAATTGACCTGTCGGATTTCTGCATGTCTGCCTATTTTTACATGATTCGTACAGTTTAGATATATTGGTATGAACTTGTCTCACCAACCCTTAAATAATAGGCAACATCCGTGAATAATGTTACTGTTTTGATGCATCTGAATAGACGGGGCGGTATAGCTCAGGGAGTGGGAATATTTCACGACGAACAAATTAGCGTGGGGGGTATTTTTGGACGGAAAAAGACTGGAGGTATGGAATTTACTGCCAATTAGAGTTACTGAGCATGGAAAGAATTCAAAAAAATACGTAAGCTTTTAAACAATATATTTCGAGATTGTCATTATCATTATGACCAAAATTTGTCGGCTTACTGATTCGCTGATGCACAAGTACTGTGTATGGTTTTTTTTATCTACTCATATGAGCTGCAACCTTTCACGAAAGCGTGGCGATGTGAGTACAGAGTTTGGAAATTGCAAATACTGTTATATGTTTTTTTTATTTGAGACTCGGAAGTCTCTGTGGTATTTCTTTCACAATAAACCTTATTGGCTTATAATTTGTAACTCAGCTTGCAAGCTTATGGTACTTTCAACACGCATTGTCCTGCCCAGCTATTCCCGTGTAACACAATGGTCTTTGAAACTAATCGAAGACAAGAAATAAAGGTGAAGTTCGAGTATCATCTCTTTTACAGCAGTAATTGATTCGAAAGTAAGCACAATTCACACTGTCATACACGGCCTACAAGCAGCCAAGAAGCAACACAACAACCTGAGTGATGCATTCCACCATAGACACTTCCTTGCTTGCGCTGACATTCATTGAGCACCAAATATTGCCTGTCGAGTGAAGTAAAGTACAACTGCTAGGGATCGATACTTGCTAAAATCGCTCATCTGTATGCTCCCCCTCAGTTTTGTTGCAGAATATTCCAAGGTTCCTTCCCCTCACCATAGGTATAGGGGAGGGGCACGCTTTTTATAAATTCTAAAATATTTACAACTACAGCTTTTGCTTTTTGCATTTCAAAGTATTGCTTTAGGGCCTGCTCAAAAACATTGTGCTCAAAAAAAGTTTATTGTGTAATGTACTTACGTCAGATATTTGATTATGCAATAAGCCACGTCTAAAATATTTTGCCTGTTAATCTTTGTAAGGCGAGGCTGTAGGTTCTCCAAATCGTTTTGCGCAATTTTGCCCTAGGCTATTTCGGTAATATAGATCCTGTCTTTTTCTTTTTTTTTTGCTGCCAATACTACTCCAGTACTTTTTTACGCTGGAATCGCACTTCCCATACTCTGAGTTTTCCATTACTAAAAACACACGTAATTCCTGAACGCCTATTTGGCTTCCTTTAGCCCGCGTTTATAGTCGACTACATTTTTCCCACTTCATACCAATTCTAGCAGACTGCCTTGTCTTGGCACGCAATGAGCGTCTTGACACTTGGGAGAACGAGCTGTTTGCTTAGTGTTTCGAGGCTGGATTGCCGCTTTGATGGAGAGTTACTTAAGGCAATAATATTCGAAGCGGAATATTAATAGACAGGCAAGGAGTTAAGCTAAAGAAAACAAGATCCAGTTATGCTGTTCTTCACACAAAGGTGCGATTAATTTATGGCTCATACCACTCACGCTTCAGTTACGCCTATTTAGAAACGTCGATCACTGTATTCAAAAGCGCTCTAATGTTACCAGTAGGGGTCCCTCTGACAGTATGCAGAGTTTCAGCCATGCGAGGCCAGCCGGCTTTTTTGCACGCTCTGTGCTTGGCAAGTGAAGAAGTGCTCTAAACACAAGTTGAAATATTCATAGAGATCGCTCAAAAGGTAAATCACATTGGTGGTAACTATCTTGCTTAAGTGTCATTTCAACATATGTATCAAGAACACACCTTCGGTATACATAGCACGCGTGTTTCGTTCTTTTTTTTTCTTTTCAGCTTAGTGGGTTCGACTCACAAGTACTATCACATACGTTACAACCATTTGGGGTTGGGCGTGCCACAGTGTTCTGACACCTTCTCGATCCTTTTAATTCTTTGTGATCACACCTAGCGCTGGGCACGAGTAGTAGAATTTCTTTAGTACAGATGACTGAGGCGCAAAAAACATCTCGTAAAAAAGGGAGGAGCAGAAGAAAAGAAAGAGCAGCGCCGACTACCAGCTGTTTATAGACAGTCAAGGAAACGCACAGGAAAAAAAGGAGACAATTCCGCGCATGCGTGAACAGCCCATAGATGACGTACAGCGACATGGTGAAGACAACAAGCTTTCGAGAAAGCGCATTTCTATCGAATACAACATTATAGATGTGTCGCTGATACAATTAGACCCTTTCTTTTTGATAAAGAATGCTTCCAAGAGCTCTCTAGCTGTTTGTTTGCTGCTCTTGCCGAGAGTCAACGCTTGCGCAAAGCATGGTTCACATCCGCAGGCGTTGCAGCGCGCAGGAATCTGCGCGCGATCTCTTTTGCCTAAGCTCTTAGCATGCTCCCTCAGTCTATCATTAAGGCAACGTCCCGTTTGTCCGATGTTGGACTTGCCGCAGCTTAGGGGTATCTCATATACCACTCCTTGTGCGCAGCGCCTAAATGGTTTTGTGTGCTGCTTCTGGCAGCCCCTTGGCTCGTCGCGTGTGATACGCGGGCACAATTGAGCCAACTTGTTGGGAGCTGAAAAAACGACCGGGATGCCGTAACGGGTAGCCACCTTCTTGAGGATATGGCTCACACGGTGCACATAAGGGACCACCTCTGGCTTAACCCGCTCCCTTTCCTTCGCGTGCGCATTTGCATTGGCAGCACTGCCTTTCAACTTCTGCAGCAGGGATTCAACCACGGAACTTACAACAGACTGAGGGAAGCCGGCCTTAGAAAGTCTTTGAAGCTGATTCGAAAAAACTAGCTTGCATAACATGTTCACAAGATCTGCGCAAGGTCAACTCTAAGCAAAGCATAGCGATTCCGCGCTTCACAGTCTTTGAGTGCGCTGAGTCGTACTTTAACAATTCTTTTTTACATTGTGGGAGGTATGCCCAGCAAACATGATCACTCAAAAACGTCAGGTTAAGGTCCAAAAACTGCAATGAGCTGTCTTTCGGAAGCTCATTAGTGAACGTGAGACCGCTAGCGTTTCCTCTAAAAAACATCCAAAATCTGCTCAACCATCACAGGGGCATCTATTGTCAATAACAATTAAAAAAAAGCATCGACGTATCTGAAAATTTTAAGAACATTCGGATGAGATGAAGTAAAAGCACTTTGTAGTGCGTGGTCAAAGTACGAAAAAAAGATGTCGCATAATATGCGCCTCAGTCATCTGTACCTAAGCATGTTAAGCACCAACTCGCCAAAAAAAGAAGTCATTTTAGTAGAATTTATTTTGAAGCAACCACTTTCTCCACCGGTGATGCTGTAATGTTCCATCCCACTTCACAGGGTGTTCCGCCATGGAAAGGATTTTTAACGCCCACAGAACAAGAAGACACGTAGGGAAAGGAGGACAAGAAGCACTCTTTCACCGATTGTCAGATTATCACCACAGACGACCGCTGCTATCCGCTATCACTGCATTGCTAAGGCTGCTTCCTGTTTATTGAGTGTTCGTTGGTCGTAGAGTGCGGGTGCTTTATCAGCACACATCTTATCCCCATAAATATCTCGGTGTCTATCAGCTTCACTGCTTGCATCTGCAAAGACACGACCTCTTAACAACGTTTCCAAGAAAGCAAGGCTTGTTCTAGACTTGAATGGCCAGAAGGAATTATCCAGGTGTCGTAGGTTAGCGCATAGCAGTGCTGCCTTGCTTAAAAAGATTCGCTGATGGATTACTAAAGGGACCCTGCAAAGATTTTGCAGGTAATCGTAATGGCGTAGTGTACTGGTATTAATCGCCCAAACAAAGTGTTTACAATATGCTTTCGCTGTGACTGATATGGGTGTTCTGCGGAAGCCTGGCGATTTTATTCGGCTTCTTGTTGACTTGGGTTATTGAAAAATGGCCAACAGTTTTACGTATTCTTAGAAAAGTTTAAACAAAATTTTTGTCGATAGCAGTTTCAACCAGCAACAACAATCGCCGGACCTTATCAAGTTATCTTAGAGAAGATCTCACTTTATGCGAACTCCAACGAGCTCTATGAATGACTTCAGCATAAGCCACATCATAATAATGGAACATTTTTCTTGGTTGGCTAAAGAATAGCATCGCTTGTACGCCTCTATTTAAGCACGGAAATTTCTTTACACACCCGATGGTTTTTCGGTGGAAGATTAATGTTTAGCAATGCTGAAAAACAGGCGGGCACACACCCGATACACAAGACAACAAAGTGTTCATACTAATGTTCAAGACACGTGTGTCTTAATTTGAGCGGGTTTCACAACTAATTTTCTGTTAATTGGGAATCTGCTCGACTGCTTTGAAATTGCTCAGGAAGTTTTGACTCTCATAAAAAAAAGAAAAAAAAGACAGAATTGGCACATTGAACACTCAATTGTTCGCTTGAATGGGCCGAACAGCCTGTGCTTTCCTTCCCAACCCTCGTGTGGAAACTTCACTACGGGGACATTCCGATCACTCATTGGCTTATGTTCGTCTTCTGTTAGTGCTCTTGAGTATCTGACATAGGGTATTCGTGAAACTACAACAACATGGCCCTGTCTTTCTCAGAAGACAACACAAAACAATAGGCGAGTGGTTCCGTTGTCGAGTATAGACCACAACACTATCATCGGTTAGCTTTGAAGATTAAGATGGTGAGAGGAATTTTTTTTCGCTAGAGTGGTTGATTGTGGCAATCTTATTACGAGCTAACATGGAGCTCAGCAATGACTACGACATAGCGAAAGAAATTTTCTTACAGCATGCGAACCTATGCTAAATTATTGCTGTATATTGCCATCATTACGTTCGATGGCACTGCAAAATATTTACGAAATGCAGCTAACATAATCGCGAAAAGTAATCGGTCTTGGCGAAAGCTTCTGAGGTTTTCCTGCTTTCCAAAGCTATAGCTTTAAAAGGCCCCCCTGTGTGTGTGTGTCTCTCTTTTCGTCCGTCATCTTCTTTGCGCCTTTTTCCTAGAATCATACAATACCAACACGTCCAGTTATTCACCCTAACATTCTCGTGGAGGTATGGTATGGTCTCGAATATAGTGGATATTAAATTTACCATCCCTGTTGCTACTTATTTCCTCAAAATTATAATCGGACAAATTGCGCTAGTTTGCAGGCATTGTGCTCTATGGACATCGTAATTGTAATAGACCCCGTTGTTACCTCTCTACATAAGTATTTGCGTAATGGCTCCGTGAATACTTATTGAAACCTTTGAGATTGTGTAAGAAACATTTCCACATCTTCCAGGTACTTTGATTATCCGATGTGGTACCTTAGGACGACTTAAACAAGGATGGTATTTTTCGGGGCACGAAAGATATTTCGCTAGAGCAGTGCTTTCTTTTCTTTTTAACATTCAAGTAGCAAGTGAGTAACCAAAATCATTGGAGCGAGCCTTCAGAAAGGGAAAAAGCACGGTTGATCTCTCGTCATAGAAATTGGTATAACACGAAAGTACATCGTGTCCTTACAGAAGTAGTTGAATTTCGACTGTACATTGATTTTAGAGAGTGTCTGTTGGTGTTTGAAAGCTAAAAAACCATTTAACGAAGATACATCCACGTGCACCTAACTCGATGTACGAGGGCCTCAAGAATTTAGCAAGAATTTCGTAAGAAAATGTGGCTGGTTCAAGAATTTGAGGAATTTCGCCAGAAAAAGCGGCCACCGCCACCGGGTTGACTCGTCAAGTAGTACTTTCTGTCCAATACAATCGGCGCTATAAAACGTTCGACGTTTACTTTTGTGAGATCAGAACACGAAGGCGTTTTCTTTCCTTAATCAAGGCTATTGTTACTTAACCCGGCTATGGCTGTTGGAATACTTTATATGGGCGCCGGTGTCGACCAGTTCCGGTGGGAGAGGTGCCATGTTGTCTGGACGCCCATTTTGGGCACGTCAGCCGAGCAGGTGCTTTCGCCAACCTTTTAAAACAACGCTGTATCGTTACGTGATTACTGTGTAAGGTATGGCTGAAAGTTTTGTGCTCCTTATGCTGTTTAAGACGGTGTTGATCTAGATATCAAAACATTTTACAACACAAAAGAGTTTTATGTGGGGTCCACACAACACTCCAGCAATGGGCGCAAGATCAATGTAAAGGCGAATATTCGCACAGTTATCTGCGCATTCTAAAGTGCACCATTGCTTGACGATATTCAGCAAGACGAAAGTTTTCCACAGATGCGAGTACAACATGGCACGTAAGATAATGTATGGTGATACTGGCATCACCACTCAATCAGAGGTCGCATAACGCAGCGACATAACTTGTCTGGAGGCGCTGGAGCTTTAGTTTAGGTTGCTGCGTGTTGGTACAGTCGAATCCGCATTCACTGAACAAGCATATATGAAAACCAGGAAGTAGGTCAACATATACGATGATTCGATAGACGACTTTTATTCAAATTATTGTATTTGCAAAATAACATTTGACTCAGAAGTGGGCTTCACTGTTTTGCCTTATCAGAGACGTCTTCGTGTCATTCCTTTTTCTTTTTTTTCACCATTTTACTTCGGTGATCGAAAGTAGTTCGGTATAACTGATAACTTGACTTACCCGAGTTTGATATATTTCGGAGTGGCTGTATTGATTTTATGATTATGTGTCATATTTTTGTTGTATCATTCTGTCATCTTTATTTTCAATTCTGTATTTAGGAAGTTGGCACAATAATTAAGCCGCAACCCTTACATGCCTAATCAAACTGGAAAATACACAATCGTCGTCAAGGCGAATTATGCACAAATCATCAACACGTGATGATATCACGATATTATAACATTTTGACGTTACTCCATGGCGTCGTAACCTGAATTCGTTGCTTCGTAAAGGTGGATCAATCGCGGTGACAGTGCAAGGGAAGGTGGGGTGCAGAAGGTTTCCGGAAAGGGGCGTGGTGGATCTTCCGTCTTGAAATCCACTAAGGTGAATGAATGTGGAACCCTGCGACTCATTTCACTGTGGAGACTGCGCAGTTGTTTCCGTAGTCCCTACTATCCTCTTATCATTTAATGAACAATCAGCTGCATGTGAGCGTTCATTATGTCTAAATGACTTTGTCTCTGTTGTTTTCGTTCCTGTAATCCCAAATGGAACCATGACAACTAGCCCGTTTTCTGACGTTGCCACACGCTAACTATTCAACGAAAACAACAGTGCCTTGCTCCGCTGCAAGAGTGTCATGAAAAGGACTTTTTGAGGGCAGCGTGTCTTAAATCAAGGCCTTTGTAATGTTGCTAAAATTGAAACTTCATTTTGATAGAAGTGGAAACTTATTTCTGACGCTTGTCCTTGCTCTAGGACAAAAGAACAGCCAGTCCTTGAAACTACATTTAATTTCTCGGCGTAGATTCGTCGTGTATTTTGATAAAGCCACATTCCTACTAAACAGTTCTATAATTACATCGCAAACGAAAACAATATGACTGTCGTGTTTCCATTTCAGTTTCCGTGATTCTTTCTTGCGTAATTAGATTAGTCGGCTCAAAAGTGTGTATATATAGCCCAGAGTAACACTGCTCTGCAAGCCGTGTTTGGCCAATCTGATCGGAATTTGCCATACAAGGACCGGTGAGCATACCACGGTACGCCCGTACACTAAATTGTAAAGTTTTGTTTAAGTACCTAGGCTGATATAAAGAACACATTGTTGCTTTTTGAACCAATGTAACGACACTAAAATATAAAGGTTAACATGGGAGCTTTTGTGCGGCCAAATAAATACGTATGTACAAACTCACGACAGTGTCAAGCGCACACTAATGTCGTCAGATTCTTTGTAGACTGTTATCAAAAAAATTTTAAAAAATCATACCTTGTTTGTGTATACAACGTATAGAAGCCATTTTTCTGAAAGAATGACAAATGCGCCACTCTAGCCCCTTTTAGACCAACGTGTTGCACAGACTAGCCCTTTCCAGAACACCAGTATGTTAGCGTCCAAGAAGGAGCAATAGATGTCCATCCATCAAAATTATCAGACACTGGAATACCTCCTTTTGGTACACAAACAGTTACCTCTGCGTTTCATACAGCCTCTTAAGAGATTTTAATGTCGTTGCAGCAGCTTCTGTAAGAGTGTTGTATCTCCGAGGTTAACTAGACAGGTAAATGATTTTAGATAACCTTCAAATGGCACTTTTTTACTGATCGCATCCTACACAGCCGAGTTTCTCTCATCGCGTGTGTAATTGGTATGTCTTCAATCTCACGGAAACGAAAATGATTAATTACATAACTGCGGCGGTAAGCGTTCATCGAAGGTGTCTGAAGCTCGCGGTTGTTCTACGACATAAG
The DNA here is from genome assembly GCA_030522465.1 of Rhipicephalus appendiculatus. Classification (NCBI taxonomy): domain Eukaryota; kingdom Metazoa; phylum Arthropoda; class Arachnida; order Ixodida; family Ixodidae; genus Rhipicephalus; species Rhipicephalus appendiculatus. The sequence continues at coordinate 32,796 of JALIZH010011014.1, forward strand.
AAATATCAACTCCTTTGTACAATATTGAACGACGGAAATTGACAGATTAATAACGGATCACGCGTGCTTACAAAATAAAATCACTCTAAAAGGAATATACTTTCTTTGTGCGCAGAACGTTTGAGAAAAGAAGTCAGTTAGGACAAAGCGAAATCCTATCTCACTTCTTTTTCTGAAACTTTCTGCTCACAGAAAGTATATTCCTTTTGGAATGCAGTACCACTCAGCCCGAATAGCCACCTTGTTGCACAAATAGGAATTGCGAAATAGTTTAGGGCTCCGCTGTCTTTTTAGAAATGATTTCTTCTCAGTATCATCACGTACAACGTTCCTTCTGAAGCTCTCGAAACTTGACGGAGAAAAATTTTGAGAGACAAATGAGCAATTTTTGTTGCCTCACCTAGCGAACCTGCAATTTTTATCAGGCATCATATGCATGTGCAACACAAGACATACGCAGCGTTTTTATTGCGTAATTCTGAGCATCGGAACGCGATCGTATTTGTATGTAGAAGAGATTTTCCGTCTAAGTAAATGTCTGTGCCTTTTCAAAGTTTACAAAGTGTTTGTGTCGTTGGCCCGAATATTATCTGATTATATCGTACGTATAAACAACGTATTTTAATATCGCAATTAAAATTGGTTTCATCAAGTTATATGATCGTTACTACCGTGCGCTAAGGCCAGGCTATACTTTAACAATTATCGTGGAAATATTAGGCCTTTTGACTGGTCCATATATTCATACAGGATATAAAGCTTGGTTATTTTAGGATAATTCGTATGTCAATGTAATGGCGAGCATAACGTCAGTGGGTTGTGGACCACTTGAAACAAGAAAACTGGGCGGCTAGCGCAGGATGTTAATTTGAATATCAGGTGCTCACTTTCTTTCAATAGCCACAAGGGACTATGCGGATGGCACTAGAATTGCTCGACCTGTATGTAGCAGCATACTACATTTTTTTCTTTCGTGGGATTGAATAGACAATTACTATGTGGGGTATTTACGGATCAGTTTTGTGAACCACACGTTGTGTACTAAGCTTTCGCCAAGAAGAGGACTTCGAATTGTAGTAATGTATTGAGAAGCCCTTAGAGAACAGCAATTTACATGATTCATGGTATTCAATCTGCTGCAAAGGCAGGGCCCTGAAGAAACATAGAAAGATAACAAGCATAGCTTGCTTAACACACAGAGAATTCGTCTGGTCACGGGGAATGTGAAACGGAAAAAAATGTAATAATGAGCGTGCTATTTTTTCGCGAGACCTATGAGAGCAATTAAGTGTGACTCCTTCGAAAACTCACTTGTTAAAGAGCATGCACAAAGAATCTGTGACCGAGATATGTATTATTATATGTGTAGTCGCACCTATACGTAGTACAATATTGGAATTGTCACCTGCATATTAAAGAATTATGATACAGCAAAATGTTTCATCCTTAGTGGAGAGCGCATGCTGACTACGGGGACAAATAGAGAAGAACACGACAACAAAAGGGGTTATGTTGTCGGGTTCTTTTCTCTTTGTCCCCGTAATCAGTGCCCGCTCTCCAGTAACGATGAATATATACCAAATCGATCAATTTTCTGTTTTCTTGTGTGCAAAATGCTTTGTATATTCGTAATATTTTCGCATGCAGAGCACTTCATACCCAAGAACATGCATCCCGAACTAAATCAGGGTCGAAGAGAGAGTAGAGCCAGGTCTTTACTACAAGCCTTCGGTAGGGACAAGGGAGCGCTGTTCGTAGATGCGGCAGAATACGCGGATCGACGTGCCTTCGCAGTGGCAGTCCTCAATACTGACAAACAATTGGTCAGCTCGTGTAGTCTACGCGGCAGAAACCCTCAGGTAGCGGAAGAAGTGGCGGTAGCCCTAGCTATCGTTTGCCCCAGTTGCCGATATATTCTAAGTGACTCGCAGACGGCGGTCAGAAATTATGCACAAGGCAGAATTTCGCCAGAAGCCGCGGCTATCCTCAACGCCAACGCGAACTATATAACCTCCGAAGAGACGGAAGAACGACATGTTATATGGTTCCCAGCTCACACGTCCCCCCCCACACCCCCGTACCCAACCTCAATGGGGAGGTCCATCGCGTAGCGCGAGGTCTCACATTCCGCGCCCGCGTTGAGAGATCCTCTCCAGAGGATGGACATCCAGCGGAGGGCTGCACAGAGAGGGATAGAATGACCCGGTACTGCGATATAACAAAATTTTATCAAAAATTCAGGCGTATTTATCCACCGCCAAGCCCCAAACTCGACAGATCCGAAGCGGTAGATTGGAAGCAATTGCAAACCCAGACCTTCCCCAACCCCGTTCATCTCAGGAGAATATACCCAGACATTTATCCAGATGATACCTGCAAATCATGCGGCTGGACTCACGCATCGCTCAGGCACATTCTCTGGGAATGCGCGATTATATGCGAAAAAAAAATGCAGTCTCCCCAGATGAAGGTGCGGCGCGGTGGACGGCCGCGCTGCGCAGCTCCAACCTCCAAGATCAAGTGTGGGCCATCCAGCAAGCCCGTGAGGCGGCGAGGAGACAGGGTCTCCGGTCCTCCTCGAGGGTGGCCTAGGCCCAGGCCACGAATTTGCCGGAGCTTTTAATAAAGTTGTTTACCACCACCACCACCACTTCACGATGAACCATCTTCTGGGAATCAACCTCTTCGCAGTGGTTGCCGCTGCATTAGGTAAGACTTGTTACCTGAGCAGATTATTTTTGCGAATACACTCACTACGGACATTATCTGACGGAATATATCGCTTGCGGTGTCATTTGTAAGCTTTATAAAACACAGTACACGTTAAAGAACGCTAGATGGTCGAAATTTCTGGAGCCCTCGACTTCGTCGTCTCTCCTAAACATCTTTTGGTTGTGGGATCTACAACCTCAAATATTATTCTTTTTTATTAGACACCGTTGTCTATTTTGTAAATTTCATATCTTTATTTAAAATGCTGTAGTGTTCTTAGACCATATATCGTGGATGTTCATTCTATCGAATGCGATCATTCGTATAACATGAATAATATGTCATCTCATGTGCCAATTTTTCTGCAATAATATCACCTAAAAGAGTTATTTGATTGTTTATAGTCACGATCGCGTTTGTAGAGCAAGAATTTACTTATTTAACCTCGCGATCCTCAATGAAAGCTATATCTTTTCAGTTATGATCATCCTCGCCCCAAATGAAGCGGCCGCTCGAGGAGCCGAGGCAATCGGAACTGGCAAGAAGTGAGGAAAGCAGAAAAGTACACTTGTGTGCCTTTCCACTTGTGAAGAATTTCTCCACTATGCAGGATGAAATAAAGTGATTTAAGAACATGCCGGCATTTTTTTTCGCTTACAGACGCAACACAAAGACCACCCATTGGCACTGGAGATTTTACGAAGGGATAAAAGCAATGTTAATGAAGCAATACGGAACAATCTTCATATATTACCAAGGAATGAATTTTGGAGCTCTGAAGTTGACTATCCTCCGTGGCTGCTTACAATACCAAGCATTGAATTGTCAATAGATGGTGTCATCCGAAAAAGAGACATGTTCATTCAAGCTGCTCAACAACTAGCGCTTTACCAGATGCACATGCGGTATCCAGGGTACATACATGTTTACACAGATGGCTCAAGTATTCCAACCTCTTCGACATCAGCATTTATAATACCGCACCTCAATACTCAGGAATCATATAAATTATCTCGCTATATAAATTATCTCGCTATAAGCTATTCGCTATTCTGTATGCTATCAAGTATATAAACTCAGCAGCAGACGCGAGAAAATGGGTAGTTTTCAGCGATTCACAGGCCGCATTATCATCACTCTCCAGTACAAACACGACGGTAATCAGGGATAGTGTAATATATGAAACACTTAAAGAGCTCACAAAAGCAAGTCAGGCGAAACATGAGATAAAATTCCAGTGGATACCTGGACATTGTAACATTCCTGGTAACACAGCTGCCGATGAGGCTGCACGAAAAGCACATCGTAAAGATGTTACTGTTTCCTTACCAATTTCGAAAAATGAATTGCGAAGCGTTATAAAGGCAACAACTTTCCGAATGAGTAAAAATACTTGGTTTGACCAAAACTCAAAGAGCTGTGATTTATATCATATTGATCCATTCATTGAATTCAAAATTACGATAGCATTAGATAGAAGTGTCGAAACACTTATTCACCGGTTAAGGCTAGGCACCGCATACACAAAACATTTCTTACACAGAATTGGCAAAAGTGAAACTCCCGAATGCGAAAGTGGATTTGTAGATGAAGATGTATGTCACCTTCTTATGGACTGCCCACGCCATGACACACCGAGACGCCGTCTTAAATCGGAACTATTGGTATTAGACCGTAGACCGTTCAGTATCAAGAAACTTCTGGGCCCGTGGCCAACCGGAGCTTTACAGAAGTACGCTCTAAAAGCGCTAAAACGTTTTTTAGAAGACAGCGGAATTGCTGGCAATTATTAAGAAATATGGAACCTATATTCATATAATCACATGTCTTACTTGTAATACGCACTATTATATGACAGGCGTTATATATGTGTGCTGAAGTGCATGTTATGTGTGAATGCTGAAGCGCATGTGACTGTTATGTCCACATGAACGAATTCATCCCCATAAGGACTAGACGTGTTGACTGCTGTGTTGAGCCGGTGCGACTTAATGATGACCACATACATCATCAGAGACATTATTCATTGGCATTCGGACATTTTCTTATACGTTGTGATGGTGTTGTTCTGTGCGTGTGAGTGTGTTTTTAGATATGTGTGCTCTTGTGTTTTATTTTCCATGTACTGCTCTTTGTTTTTCCTTTGTTAAGATGTATATTCAGTACTCACTCAAGGACAAAGGAGTAGCCGGCGCCTGACTTGTGCGCCAACATCTCCTTACATATCATATCAATAAAAAAAATGGACGTGATGGGCATGAGTGTGTCGAAGTAAACATAGTCAATGATTTGAAACGGGCGTGTTAAAATGGATTGTTTCTCTGCCTGCCACAGTGCGGACACATTACTGAAGCCTCAAGTTGAAGAAACTACTTGAATTATTGATTGTGAACAGTGGCGGTGGCGATTTTTTGAAATATGACTAAGCACGCTTGGCCTTTCTCAATATTCACTGGTCAAAGTTTATTTCTTTTCTCCTGGCATTCTTTTGAGAAAGTGCCGTTGTCGATAAAGTTAATGGTTGATAAAGATTTTGTCATTGTCTGATATATCCATTATTTGCTAAACCTTAAATGCCACCAAATGTCTCGTGTAATAGTACGATATTATTTCAAAAGCTCGGAAGTTTGCAAGAAGAGTAGCAGTTAAAAAAAACCAGTGATCTCCTGGGAAAATTCCAGAGCTATCCGCTGGACTTGCATTTCCCAAAGATTATTTATCATATTGATAAGCCCGTTTGATTCTTTATGTTTTTCACCAACAAAGACTATTAGCAACGCTCAGCGCACACGCCCACATCCCGTAGGAATGTTCGGGAGTCTTCGCAATGTCTCAAATCATTTTGCTAAGATTACGCGCAGTACGCGAATGCTCATGTTTATTTGATAGCTCTTGCAAACGCCAGCGATAATGCTACAACGTTCGATACCGCATGTATAAATCCAGACGCGCCTTGCGGCACGTCAGATATTCGACGGCCGACAATTTGTTCACCGCTATCAGTGCACGCAGTGCATTGCAAGCTTGCAGTTTGGCTTGCCGTTTCCCCGCCACAAATACGACCAAATAAATGTTTACGTATTTTCGAGATCTACTGGAGTCTTGATCACTGTCAATGGCACGTGACAATATCATCGCTTTGAGAATTCATCTAATTTAATATTTTTCTGTTACAGTTCGCTCACTTACAACAAATTGGACACTCGTTAAGTCGAATTTCAAACACGTCCGCGCAGTAACAGCTAAACGCTGCCGGAGAGCCAGTTTCTTAATTTTGAGTTGTTGGGCGTTTTCGTCAATTATGAGTTAATATACTGAAGACGAACGGCTTACGATTCGGTTATGATAATCAATTCATTTTTAATGATACCATATAATTTCGATTTTTCACTACATCAGGATAACACTTTCGCTTAAAAAAGTTGCTGTGATGATTAGATGTTCTATCCTCCCATCGCTTTATCACACAATGCCAAATTTCACTGGTCATGTTGTGATAAAGCGCTTGTAGAGCTCAGTCCATTCAGGACAATTTTCTTCCTTATAGCTCCAATGTTCAGAAGTATACAGGAATGTCATTTAGCCCTAAACCTAATTAGCGTTCAATATATCACACTGTCAACAGCCTCGCGTGCCGACCGCACAAGTGTATTTTCTCGTTTTTTTTCAATATTCATCTAAAACATGGTCTAGACACATTTAATGATTCGCTGCCAACACGCCTAAATGATTGGGGCTCATTGGTTGGTAAAACCTTCTACTCAGTGTACTGCATCTTGTCCATCTACAGGAAAGAGGCGAGCAATAAGTGGTCGGGAAGGAGCCGCAATGGCGAAAATTACAATGAAAGAGACTTCATACTGTGCGCCCATCCTGCAATCGTACAGATTGTGCAAGTGGTTGAGAAGATGCGATGCAGTGTCCATAGAATGGTAGGGCTTCGAATTTGCTTAGGCTTGAGGAAGGAACAGCAGAAACTGATTCCTACATAAAGAGGCACTTTATGAGCTAGCGCTGAGAGGGAAACTACAGAAATTCTGGATCTTGCTTGAGAACAGATACAGTACTCGTGCCGGGAAAACCGGCCTGATCGCTATCGCAATGAATGATGATCTCACAAGTCTCATTACAAAGCGTGCAGTCGAACTTGGAGGCACTGTCACCAGACAGGACACTGGCAAGCTCCCCCAGAAGACAAAAACGTCATTCAGAAACGTCAAAGTATGAAAGGCTCAACCATAACAACAAAATAGAAGTGGCAGAGTTTTCGAAGTTCATCAATAGGCGTAAGGTGGCCGACATAAGAGGTAAAGTGTGAACAGAATTGATCATGCTCTAAAGAACGGACAGTGCCTGAAAGCGGTGAATAGAAAACTGCGCGGAGGGGAAAACCAAATATATGCTCTAAGGGACAACGAAGGCAAGGTTACTAGCAATCGGGATATGATAATTAAAGTACCTGAGGAGTTTTACAGATATTCTTACAGTAGTTGGGAAAACCAGGGCGATAATGTAAGAAGTACCCGTAGCTTGGAGGAATCGGACATCCCTCCAGTAACGACACGGGAAGTAAACAAAGCCTTCGAGGGAAGGCAAGGAGGCAAAGCCGCTGGTGAGGATTAGGTGACATCAGTTCTGACCATCTAACATCATGCAGGTGTACAGATTGCGTTAGACATACTGCCTGCCTTGTACACGAACCGTCTTTCAACGATGAGGCTACCAGTCTGGGAAGAATGCTAAAATAATGCAAATTCATAATACGGGACGTCAAGGACATTCAACATTACAGGTGGATCAGCTTACTGTCCGTTGTCTACTGGCTATTTACAGTTATAATAGCTAATAGGATTAAATCTACCTTAGGACAAAACTACCAAAGGACAAACCAGGCGCTTGTACAGGCTACTCGACGGTAGAACGTATTCCCGCTATCAGTTACATGATATAAGAATGTGTGGAATATCAGCGAACCCCTATATAGAGCCCTAATTTATTAGAAGAAGGCATGTCGTTCGCTCTAGGTTTGAGCAGTCATGCCGGCACTGTGGAATGAAGGCGTCGACGAACCATACGTCAAGGTACTGGCATAAACCTTCAGCGGTCCGCAGGTGCCCTAGTCCACCTTAGAGTAAGGTACGAAATTCCAACAATTTCTGTAAAGCAGGGAGACTGCTGTTGCCCGAAAGCTCACCGTAGGTTTGAAGGGCCTTAGATTCGGAAGAGTTCAAGATTTCTTGGTAGGTGCGCCTAGTACAGACTTTTCGTTGATGTATTTTCACGGATCGCCGAGCCGCTAGCTCACCCCGCGAAAACCGAAGTGGAATTCAAGTAGAAAACAGCACAAGTCGAATCATTTCAAAAATTGAAACGACGCCTGCAGACGCCGCCGATACTTACGCACTCCGACGCCCCTACCTCCACGGCAGGCCTTTCAAAGTTGTGAGCGACCACCGTTATTCGTCACCCTCAATTCGTGATTCGTGATTGACGGTGACGAATTCGTGATTCGTCACCGTCAATGCTGAAAAGCGCGATATCGTCCTCAAAACACAACTAGCTAAAATATCATCCGTGAGTCCTTAACCATATTTTTTCCCAATGTACATTTTTAAATATTTATTGTGAATGTGCCGTGAATAACCGTAAAGAAAACCGCTGCGATAAGCGCCCGGACCACTGCCGTGAAATGAGAGCGGCGACGTTCCTCCTGATGGGGAATTTTTTACTCATCTGCCACGCTATATTACATAGGTTATCTTGACTCCTTGACCAGCAGCACACCTGTATGGCTTCCTTTTGCGAATGAATGAAAGAAGAAAAAAAAATCCCCATCTCCCGCTAAAGGGAACCATGTGTGGATGCGAAGCAGCGGGGAGATAATCAGCTTGAGCGGGAGGAACGTCGCCTCTCTCATTTCACGGCAGTGGTCCGGGCGCTCATCGCGGCGCTGCGCAGGAGAGAGAATGAGGCGCGCGCGCTCCGTCATTTTCATACCGCGGAACTACCGTGGCGCCCCCCATCGAAGTATACAGCTGTCACACCACCTGTCGTTCCCGCCGCTCCGTAGAGGATTCCTAGAGGAAAGGACGGGAGGGGGGGGACCGTAGGAGAGGAGAGAGAGGGGGGAGAGGACGCGCTGTGGGGATGTGGGACGCCGGAGCCGCTCCGTAGAGTGGAGTATTCCTAGAGCAGAGAGGGGGAGAGGACGCGCATGCGCCATTCCGTAGAGTGGATGATTCCTAGAGTAGAGGAAGGGAGTGAGCGTAGGAGAGCACAGGGGAGGGGACGCGCATGCGCTGTGGGGGGGTGTGGGACGCGGGGGGCCGCTCCGTAGAGTAGACAATTCCTAGAGGACAGAAAGGGGGTGAGCGTAGGAGAGAGAGGGGGACGCGCATGCGCTGTGGTGGTGTGGGACGCGGTAAGGAGGGAAGGACTAAGCCCCCTCCAAACACATGCAAGCAAGATTAAGGAATGGGGTAAACCTGGGCGACAGACACCACCTGCCTAGCCATTGCTAAGCAGCCTCTCTGTGCTCTCGGCCATGACTCAAGGAATGGGTTCAACCTGAGCGACAGACACCACCTGCCTAGCCATTGCTAAGCAGCCTCTCTGTGCTCTCGGCCATGATTGTGATGACTGTGTTAGGGTTGACGGCCTTCATATTACTGCAGTGTTCTGGTTCGCGTAATGGGTGCTTCCCTACTTCATGAAAGTGGCTGGACGCGGGACGGCGGACGGGGGGACTCGGGAGGGACGGACAGAGCCCCGAGCATAAGATGCATCGCATCTAAAAAGCTTCCCCATCTCCCGCTAAAGGGAACCATGTGGGGATGCGAAGCAGCGGGGAGATAATTAGCTTGAGCGGGAGGAACGTCGCCGCTTTCGTTTCACGGCAGCGGCCCGGGCGCTGATCGCAGCGCTGCACAGGAGAGAGAATGAGGCGCGCCCGCTCCGTCATTTTCATACCGCGGAACTACCGTGGCGCCGCCAGCGGAGTATGCAGCTGTCGCACCACCTGTCATGCGCGCCGCTCCGTAGAGGATTCCTAGAGGAGAGGACGGGGGGGGACCGTAGGAGAGGAGAGAGAGGGGGAGGGGACGTACATGCGCTGTGGGGGGTGTGGGACGCGGGAGACGCTCCGAAGAGTAGAGGATTCCTAGAATAGAGAAAGGGGATGAGCGTAGGAGAGGATAGGGGGGAGGGGACGCGCATGCGCTGTGGGGGGTGTGGGACGCGGGGGGCCGTTATGCACAGTAGATGATTCCTAGAGTAGAGAAAGGGGGTGAGCGTAGGAGAGGAGAGAGAGAGGGGGGAGGGGACGCGCATGCGCTGTGGTGGTGTGGGACGCGGGAACGAGGGACGAACTAAGCCCCCTCCAAACACATGCAAGCGGAGTCTCGTATGTCGGTGGAGTCTCGTATGTCGGTGGAGTCTCGTATGTCGTATGCTTGGTGTGATCCACTTCAGGAGACATAGTCTACGTGCCAAGTGACGAAGCTGCCTTGCAGCGTCTGTTCTTGCGAGAGTAATAGGAAAGGTGTGTTCTTCTTGAAGGGATGAGCGAGCGGCGTTGTCTGCGGAATCATTGCCACTGATCCCACAATGACCAGGTAGCCACTGAAAATTAACCTCGTGGCCTGCTGCTTTGACGTGGTCATTAAGCTTGACAATTTCGTACGTGAGCTGTTCGTGGCAACCTTTGCGAATGAGTTTCAAGAACCAGCTTGGGTTCTGTTCGTCTGCGCGACCACCTCGCAGATTATGTTGCACCAACAAGCACCGCGACACATAGCCCGCTACCACCCTTTCTACGTGAAGTGCTGGCTTAGGCCTAGAATAGTTGGAATAGAATAGAATAGCTTAGAATAGCTGGGACTCATTATCGCAATTATTATCTGTCTTTAGTCCGAAAGGATCTAATAGATGTGTTTCTTCCTGTATAGGTGTATAGCTCAAAACAATTGTTGGGTCTAGAACACAATGTTTTTAGAAGTATTAGAGTCATGCCTTTTACGAAGTTCCGCAAGAACGTTCTTTTGGGGCGAAGCTCCTTAGGGGTGTGGGTATGTCGGTCCTCTGTAGCCTCTGTAGTTGTTGCAGTAGTAGTTGTATTTGTAGTAGGTAGGTAGGTAGGTAGCCACGTATAGTGGAATGTACCCACTCCACGTGATAAAGATGACGATGACGCAGTATAGTGGAATGTACCCACTACACGTGATAACGACGAAGTATAAGCGCGTTCCAGTATAGTGGAATGTACCCACATACACGTGATAACGATGACGATGACGCTGATGACCATGAAGTATAAGCGCGTTCCTCTGTAGTAGTAGTAGTTGTTGTTGTAGGTAGGTAGCCACCTATAGTGGAATGTACCCACTCCACGTGATAAAGATGACGATGACGTGCAGTGTAGTGCAATGTACCCACTCAGCAAGTGATAACGATGAAGTATAAGCGCGTTCCAGTATAGTGGAATGTACCCACATACACGTGATAACGATGACGATGACGCTGATGACCATGAAGTATAAGCGCGTTCCTCTGTAGTAGTAGTAGTTGTTGTTGTAGGTAGGTAGCCACCTATAGTGGAATGTACCCACTCCACGTGATAAAGATGACGATGACGCAGTGTAGTGCAATGTACCCACTACAAGTGATAACGATGAAGTATAAGCGCGTTCCAGTATAGTGGAATGTACCCACTACACATGATAACGATGACGATGATGCTGATGACCAAGAAGTATAAGCGCGTTCCAGACCATGCATTCTCTTTCTGCCATGGATGAAAACGATTGAGCTTCGCCCACTCATCATCATTCACTTCGTGGATATGGCGTGATTTTTTTTCCAAGTTCACGCAGATACGCTCTCTGTGAAACCATAGCTGCAAAGTAAATACTCATTTGTTCCCTGGACGACAAAATGTATATTATGCAGGAAAGCTGAAACGATAGACAATTGCTCTCTTCACTGCCTTGATGCAACAACTTTGTGAGACACCCTTCAGCGTACAATCGAAAAACACTTCCTCTCATCTCCATTTGGTACCCGATTCCTGCGTTGTGAAAATGTATATTATGCAGGAAAGCTGAAACGACAGACAATTGCTCTCTTCACTGGCCTTGATGCAACAATTTTGTGAGACATCCTTCAGCGTACAATCGAAAAAGACTTCCTGTCATCTCCATTTGGTACGCGATTCCTGCGTTGGGACGACACAGGGGGCATTCCTAATAATAATAATATCTGGGGTTTTACGTCCCAAAGGGGGCATTCCTAGTGATATGGTTATGCTGTTATGTCTGCATGCGCGGTGGAAAGCTCGCATGGCAGTCCACCACGAGAACGTTGATGTTGGCTCAGCGCGACACTACTTCATCGAAAGTGTGATATATATATGACCGATGTTCTTGAACACGCAGAGAACACTCCTCAGTGGATTACGATGTTGGATGAATCGGATTCACTGAAGCCCTTCCTACCTACATCCTGCCTCAGCCGAAGTAATGTAGCAAATTGGGCTAGTTGGAACATATTTTTCACGGTCAGCGCTACTTGGACAAGAAATACAAATAGCTCACAAATACAATTTATGTGAGCTATTTCTCCTCTGCTGCTTCTTTTGTTCATTATGGTCTGGATGTCGCGAAAGCTGTTTTTTTTATATTTTTTTCTATGCTGTACGAACTGCGTACACAGGTGTTGGGTCCTCTGTCAGGCTGTATATCTTTAGCCCCAACATCCTTTTGTTTCTTGTACAAGAAAAAGAAAACAATAAAACAATTTCTGAAGGATAGTACGCTTGTGTCGTGTGTTTCCTTGTATTTCTTGTCCTATTTGTGCTGACCGTCATGCGAATGCTTCAGACTAGCTGATGTATTTTGCCATTTCGTACTCGTTCTGTGTAACACGGTTGTTGAAAAAAGGTAGTAAAAAGAAAACCAGAAAACCAGTTTGGCTCTGTAGGTAAATACATGATTGCCGCTCAAAGGGCCAGGGTTCAAATCACCTTCGCACCTGGGTAATTCTTCCTTATTTCATTTTTTGATATCTATCAGCGACACCGACGACGGCGATCGTGATGGTGATGCCGATCAACACACGAACGGACGCTTCAGAGTTACGCTCTAAAAGAAGCGTTCGTGGCTATATTGTTCTGACGAAAGAGGATCATAACATTTCACATACAAGATTTGGGACCGTACTGAACTCGTCACTGTAAATGACTTGACAAATGCTTAATTAAACACACATTTTCCTCTGTTGGTGTTTAAGGGCATTTCGATTTGGCTGCCAATGAAATAAGATATTGCCCCGCGCTATTCTTATTTTCACTTTTATTGTATTCGGTTTTCGCCCACAAAGACCGTCAGCAAAGCTCAGCTCAAACCCCGCCTTATTGTTCTGGAACCTTCGCGATTATTGTAGATCGTTTTGTTAAGATTGCGCGCAAGACGCGACCACTCGAAATAATTCCAGAGCTTGCGCGATGACCAGTGATAAGGCTAGAATGTTCGACGCGTGATGCATAAAAGCCGGCGCGCTCCAACGATGTTCAGTTGTATCGACGGCCGACGCTCTGTTCGCCGCTATCAGTGCCAGCGTGTATTGCTGTAATCTTACTTTCCATTTACCGGCCACAAGTTCGGCCTAATAAACAGTTTCAGCTTAAACACGTCGCCTGCTGCCTTCGTCGACGGTCACACCCACCTGACATCTGGTGGAGGTGCTGCTTCGTCCATGCTCCGGACGCCCCCGCGAGGCGCTGACCCTAGCCCAAGCCGCGAAGAAGACGACGCAAAGGACAACCCTGATCGTCGAACTAGCCGCAGGCAGAAAGGACTAGAGGCAGAGTACGGGCTGCTTCCCGAAAAAACCAGGCACCCACAAATCCCGACATCGACTACAGAGACGATGACCGACACCACGCAGCCCACGCCAATCCTTCTCCGGCAGCCCAAGGAGCCACCGACTTTCCGGGGATCATCACTTGAAGACCCAGAAAGCTGGCTGGAGACCTACGAACGAGTCGCTGCCTTCAACAGCTGGGACACCGAAGAAAAACTCCGCCACGTCTACTTCTACCTAGAAGACGCGGCGAGGACGTGGTTCGAGAACAGAGAATCGACGCTACAAACCTGGGATATCTTTCGGACAACGTTCCTAGGCACCTTTACGAGCGTCGTCCGCAAGGAACGTGCTGCAACTATCCTGGAGACACGTGTGCAGCTTCCTAACGAAAATATTGCGATCTACACGGAGGAGATGACCCGCTTGTTTCGCCACGCCGACCCCAACATGACCCAAGAGAAGAAAGTGAGCTTCCTTATGAGGGGTGTGAAGCAAGAACTCTTCGCCGGATTGATCAGGAACCCGCCGAAGACGGTAGCCGAATTCGCATCCGAAGCCTCGACCATCGAGAAAACCCTCGAGATGCGGACACGACAATACAACCGCAGCTTCTCGGCCACAAGATACGCGGACGTCCAAGTGCTAGGAAACCGCCGACCTGCGTGAGACGATCCGGGCGATCGTGCAAGAGGAGCTGCGAAAATTTCTACCTTCAGCGCAGCCCCAAGTGGATCCCATCGCTGACGTAGTACGACAAGAGATCCAGCAATCACTGGGCGTTCCTCAGCTTCGAGAGCCGCAGCTGCAAGCCATGAGGCTATGCTGCTGCAGCCCGCCGTCACGCTCCTCCTCCAAGCCCACGCCAAGGCCCATCGCCACAGTATCGTCGCCTGACACCGCCGCCACCGCCATCGACGCCACACCGCCCACCTGCCGGCCAGCGCACCGCTCCGAGGAAGACCGACGTTTGGCGCGCCCCTGACCACCGTCCACTCTGCTACCATTGCGGAGAAGCAGGTCACACTTACCGCCGCTGCCAGTACCGCCAGATGGGACTTCGTGGTTTCGCCGTAAACGCGCCGCGTCCGCAGCCGGGCGAACGACCTCGTGACAATATGTAAAAGTACTTTAGCTGCTCTCGTACCTTATGTAGCATGCTGAAGTCAGAAATAGTTGAGCGGTTGCTACAGTTCAATTTCCTTAACCTTGCCAATAGTTGTAAAATGAGATTTTTTGAAACATAACGAATTTATCATCATATTTTCATCAGAGGTTTGTTGAAGTTTTTTTTTATTCACGGCTTTTTGCCTACAAGTTAATGCGCGTGTACTGGCAGTAAGAAATTATATTTCATTAATCTTAGCCACAGAGCAGCTTGATTCGCTATGGCGGCTATGCTTTTTAACAACTTTGATGAATTAAGCGCCCGATGCTTTACTCTAAGGGAGATAAGTTACACGAATGTGTGTCAAATCAGAAATAGCAATAAAAAAATTACAGCACCCAAAACGGCACCTCATCGTTTATTACAATATTACACGTAAAACTTGCATGAACAACCGTGGATAAAAAGTGAGAACCTCGGGCTCTATGGTATCAACTCGCGAGTTTTTATCCTGAGCCGACGAATCATGAAGCAACAAATTTGCCGGATAGATATGGTGTTGCCGGTAGATATTGAAGCCGTGTGTAACGGGGTCAGGGGTGGTGCAATGTTAATTCGTGCGGGAACTCATTCCCATCATGTGCAGCCTCGGGAAAGCATGTTTGTATTTGTTTTTTTTTGTTTTTTTTTTACAAAGCGTGTTTGAAGTAATGTGCTACTTACCGAAGATATGCTCTGCGTAACTTATCAAATGGATATTTTCTTTCGTCTACGTTTAAAACTCATTCTTGCGTCTGTGCCTACTTAATTCCATCATCTGAGAACTATGGTGACTTTTTTCAACAAGGCTGGACTATGCCCTCTGTTTAGAAAAAAAAAGAGTATTGACGAAACAGACAGGGTTTTGATATTTATAACCATGAATATAACTATTGTTTATACTTTAGTGCAATATTTTAACGGAAACTAGCCAAAAAAGCGGATCGCTCGTCGAAGTCCTGAAGCAATGAAAGTGGCTCGTAAAGCCCTGATTTTTTTATTGTATAAAGCGTTGACCTTGTTTACGTGGTCGATGGGATTACATGAACGGCAATAAAATTGCACGAATGGCATTGGAGCGGAAACGATATCTTTTAACATCCGGTAGATGTGTTTTTTTTTCTGTTTTTGAACGGCAAGGACGATTTCCCTCGTGAATATAAAGCACACATTTTTTGAACCAAACCATGTGCATCCATCCCTCGTTGAAAAGCTGGATTTCAGATCAAGTTCTGGTAAGCAAGAATTACATGACTGCCAATCGCTTGCCATTTTACATTGTGATACCCGCTGAAAAGCCGCAGTTCAGTTCACCAATTCGAAGGATGTTAGGTCAATAAAAATTATTTGCTACGTTGTTTTGCTCTGTTTTTATTAACGAAATTGCAAAAATCCGAGACTGATGCAAAAAAAATTTGGGGACCCTTAAGCTTCACCTTTAAGAGTTGAACGCGATAGCGATATCCTATCCCTAGTGCATACTTCAATCACTTAGTGAATTGTATATAATGGGCAGCATGCTTTAAACCACGAGCAATTATGGGCGTGAAATCTTTTTGAACTTGCTATGTGCCCACTGCGGGGTCTTAAAGGAGTACGCTTAGTAACGTGTGTGTCTTTTGTAATGGGTTGCTGGCTTTTTAACCCTTTGTGCGGCAGTGGGACACATACGTCCCACTTTTCCGTCTACAGAAAAAATTTTCTCCCACATCACCCGTTGTAATTAGCGCAACATTAAGCCACTCATATCTTACCTAAGTCTTCATATTCTCGAAGAAAATTCTTTTACCACGCTTTCGAAGGGTGGATGTAGTGTTACAATAGCGTTGAATTTCGGTTAATTTTTTTTATGAGAGCTTCTAAATTTTCCTCTTCTTGAGATAGACAGAACTTACCAATTAAAAGGCCGAATAATTTCCTCTTTTTCTAGTTTTTGAGAGAGGCGATGTTAGCTTCCAGTCATCACGTGTTTTTGTAAATTTGCAAAATAACTTGACCGATAAATGCATCGGAACAATGCCCGGCGAAATTATCCCGCTAATCTCTCAGCGCAATTGCGGATATTATTGCGTGGAAATATATTTCCTGATATCATATACCTCTTGAAATGTAGGCACATGTTTAGAGATAACATCTGTACTCGACGATTTCGACAGCAAAAGCAAGGATAGCCAAACGGTAAAAAAATGTGGTTGATGTATGCGGTGAAGTAAGCTTTACAGGAACATACCACAGCGCTTTGAAGGCTCAAGAGACGCTACTGCAGGTGGTGTTCTCCTGTTGAAATGAGGTCCGCACAACTTTCCTCTTCACAACTAGAGAAGTGACACAGAGTGCCACTTGCTCCGGCCGTTTAATCCCAAAATACCCGTTGATGCAATCGCTAGATGGTGCCTTCATGAGAGAGTGGGACAGTGTTTTCCCACTTTTTGTGACATATATGTCCCACTTTTTTTCAGTAAACTTCGGTCTTAATTTTGATGAAATTTGTTTCATTCTATTTCTTTCTAGCTTATATCAATATACCAAAGCCGGTTTTTATACCACCGTGTTAAAAATATAGGACGACCTACAAAGGGTTAACCACGATATCGTTGTGATATTCACTTGTTCTGACGCCCGATGGCAATTTACGCTTGTACCACGCAATGGTACAGCGATATTACATGTTGTGTTGTGACGCCTGTACACAGGACGCGTGTGTTTGCAAAGCATGAAAGTTATTTTCACTGCATTTCCAAGCAGAGGAAGTTATTTTTGCTGTATTTCCGAGCAGGCGCGCGGCTGTGTGGTAGAACACCTGCTTGCGACGCAGACGGCCTGGGTTCGATCCTCACTCGGACTCGGGAACTTTCATTATTTATCTTATTTCCATCTTTCTTTATTTTTCGGTCACGGACAAGATGATGATTTTTCGCTCACTACCAACGACGCCGACGCCGATGCCGACGCCGCAATTTCTGCGAAAAGAGCTCTTTAACGCTATCGCGTTAAAACGCCAGGTGTGCGCGGAACGCGAAGCACAGTCAAAGCGAAAGCTGGAAGAGCGGCCTTTCTAGAGCCTATTTTAAACACTCTCATTGGGACAACTACTAAAAGCACACTTGCATGGTACCCACTACGCCATAAATCATAATAATTAGTGGGGAAGCGTCCACTGTGCCATTACTCGTCATTTTTCGGAAAAGCGCGGTACCCGCTACACACTTGTAACGCATTGTGTGCACTTTGTTGATGCTGTGACTCACGACGATGAAGAATTATGCCTGACACTTTAGTAATAGTTTGGAGCATTGAACGACCCACTCGTTACGCAATTCGCATTGTGTGACGCCTGGTTGTTACCCTACTGTTCTAAAACGGTTTATTAGACATGTTAACGCGATTCCTTACCCGACATGAAGCCTGCATATAGGGTCACTTTGCAACGCAGTATCAAGCACCGGCGTAGCGCAGTGGTAGAGTGCTGGACTGCCACGCAGGGGTCCGGGTTTGATTTCCTTTCTGTCAGAGGTATTTTTTATATATTCAGTGGTTTTCTGATTCCGCGCGATAGTGGTTACGGACACCGGTGGCGGATAACTACGGAGCAAAAACGGCCCAAGTTGCGATCTCGTAACAGCTTTCGCTGTAAAATGCGACAAGAATACCGGCCAACCACCACGAAACCAGTGCTACCATTACAGTCATACCCGCTGCATACGGTGTGCATATGTACTGCCGACCGGAACGACGCGTATTTGAACCCGGCTGAAACAATCGTCTTGCGGTGCATATGAAATGCTAGAAACTCATGCACTGTGCTACGCTAGGGGCACGGCAGAATGTATGGTCGCCGAAGTTGTCCGTAAACCTCCACCCCAGTGTGCCTGATGACAAAATCACGGTTTATACTTGCTAAACATGATAAATGGTTATTAGGAGTAAAGCTGCTTAGGCTTGCACCATGTCCGTCGTCGCCGTCATCGTAGCTCCCCGTCGGACCGAGACACAGGTGTTACTTATACTGTACATAGAGCGTTCATAGCGCGTATATAGGTTTAAAGTAGACCGTATTCTGTCCATGCATCTGTCCGTCCGTCCTTCCGTCCGTCCGTCCGTCCGTCTGTGCATCCGTCCATCTGTCCGTGCGTTCTTCTGTCCGTCCGTCCGTCCGTGCGTGCGTCCGTCCATATATGGAGGGACGGACAGATGGATTTCATAAAGATTCTTTATACCGTTTACCATTTCGTCACTGGAGCTTCGCTCCAACATCAGCACTCACTTCTTGGATCGGCCGCAGATTTTATTATGTGACGTATAGACTTAACCGCCCTTACATTGCGATGCTAGTCGGTATTTAACGCATACCGTACCAACATGATAATTATTGGATGCTTAAATGCACTAGTCAGAACTTTAAAATCGCGAATGTTTATCGAAGTAACGAACTGATGATTGCGCATACAAAAACGGGGTCATTCCGATTTATATTATTTTATATCTGTTGACGGATTTCTCTGTTGAATAAAAACAAGCTCTCATTAATTGCCGTACCAAAAAAATATTACACTTTATGCTTATTTACAATATGTTTCTATGCAGAGAACTCCACCATGAACTGTCTACTGGGAGTAAACCTTATCACTGTGGTCGCCGCATCATTAGGTACGGAAGTGGAGACGCATGAGCGTAAATTATAAATAAGAATTTCTCGATGATCAAATATTTTTTCTAGAGTGTTTTTACCCTGCTCCGAGTGCTAAAAACGAAAACTGTAGTGTCTGAAGTAAGGATTATCCTTTGTAGATAGATGGCTTTATCGAGCAACAAAGAATGCTAAGGTATCTTGTTTGTTTTTGGAAAAAACAATTCAATGAAAAGATACACGCAAATCTTTTGATTAATTCTAGGGTCATGCTGCGCTCAATGCGCGTATTTTTCTTGCGGTAAGCCTTTCTCTGGAACTTGCATTAGGGAATGTCATATTCCCCGCAAAGTAGTGGTAGCGCCTTATTATTAGTTACCGCAGCTTACTTACCACTTGCTCCAGTCTCTCTGTATGGGCACCTCCAAACGTAGAGAGACGATCAAGAAGATCCAGTTTAGGGTATGGTCTTGTGGCCTTCGATTTTGTTCTGGTTAACCGCGTTTTATTTTGTTCTTGTTGACCTTTTGTTCGGTCATATGCTTTGATTGATGGGTGCTTAAATGTCGGTGTTTATATGGCGTTGTGGCCTTTTATTTTGTTCTGGTTAACAGCCTTTTATTCTGCTGTCATATACTTGATTCATGTGCACATAAAGTCGGTTTTTCACACAGATGTCGTTTTTCGTTGTACAGGTCAGTTTCGGTTTCGGTTTTTGTGTAGTGTGACGGACGCCAACAAGGCTAGGCCCTAAGGAGCTTCGCCCTTAAAAACAGTCAACAAGGCGACATGCACCCACATAAAGCATCTGCTTCCACGAGTTCAGTGAACAATTGTAGTGCATGCTGAACAGCAATAAATTCATATCAGCAGTTCCACTTTCTAACTGCTTGTGAAAAAAAAAAAGAGAAGCGAAATACACTGCTCGTAGAATAAAAAATTCTTTAAGTTGTATATATTTTCTGTCGCCTTTCTCGGGCATAGTTATATGTAACAAATCACCCGGGACTTAGCTTTA
Organism: Rhipicephalus appendiculatus; assembly: GCA_030522465.1. Taxonomy (NCBI): domain Eukaryota; kingdom Metazoa; phylum Arthropoda; class Arachnida; order Ixodida; family Ixodidae; genus Rhipicephalus; species Rhipicephalus appendiculatus. Next base: position 53,157 of record JALIZH010011014.1, read on the forward strand.
AACTATCATGGAAGAATAAATACAAGAACTTCAACTTGCGCACCTTGGCTCGGCAAGACAAATTAGTAAGGCCAGCTAGTCGAACTTTTTTTCTGGATTCGTTGCGCTTGTAACGATTGAAAATAAAACACGAAGCTTTCCTTTGTACCCTTTCTAGTGTTAATGTAAGAACGTTTTTTTTTTAGTGTGCGGAAACCACTCAACATTGGCGTATTTTAATATTGGTCGGATAAGACTTGTGTAAGCAAGATTTCGTGTTTCAAAGGTAGAACCGGTAAGCGATCGCTTAAGAAAGAATAATTTATTCAATCTTTTTTTAAAAGAACTTTGATGTACAGCGCGTTCCAGCTAAGCTCGCTGCTTATCTTGACACCCAAGTATTTATAATGTGAAGCATTCCGATAATATTAATAAATAGCGTTGAAGAGTTTGTTTCGCAGAAATTCCTGTCTCGGCAGGGAAGATGGCGTCGTGTGGTTGTGAGCGAAAGATCATCGTCTGTACCGTGGCCGAAAAATCGACAGAGATGGATATAAATTAAATTATAAAAACCTTGGGTCCGCGTGAGATTCGAACCCGCGCCGTCTCCGACGCAAGCATTGGTTCTACCGCAGAGCCACGCTAATGTTGAAACTTATTCAGCAAAAAACACTCTATGAATGTCATGTAGTGAAAGGTGTCCCCTCAACGCACGTAATATTGCGTGGCACAAGCGTAGAGTCGCGACAGGCGTGAAAACATGTGAATTGCGCAACGAGAAGGTGTTTTTTAAAGGCCCACCCATTAGAAAGCACTCAGATACATTTATTCATCATCAACAGCAAAAGCATCAACAAAGTGGGCAGCTCCGTAGGTTCGCATGTTGCCTAACGTAAGCGTAGAGTGCTCATCACTGATTCGCACAAGGAATGGCAAAGTGGGCACTTAACTGAATTGCAGTAATCATTACAGGATAGTTTGAAACGGCCAGAGCTACGCCCACAGTGATTCGTTTTCTTACGGTATGGTTGAGGCGCGCACAGAGAACAGAAGCGAGGCTAGCAATTGAGAAGGCGATGCGCACGGGGCCCGATTACGCTATCTTGTTGTACCCCTGAAGGTGAAGCTCGAGCGTCCTGCAAGTTTTGCAAGGAAATGCAGGGGTTGATTTCTTGTTTGTTCGGCTCATATAAACTGTTTCTTGTGTGTTTATGACCATTTGCGAGTCACAGAACCACTGAGACACGTCTTACAGAAAATAAATGAAGTTTAATTGGTCATCTTGGGATTTAGACGTGTGTTACAGTACCTGCAAATAGTCTGACGTCAAGGTTACCGTGATTGGTTATATCGTTTATGAACAATACGAGGACCAGTGTGGCCAGTACAGCACCCTGAAGTACATCACATAAAACGCGACTGGTGTCAGATACAGTCACTATAGTGTATTTACTGGTAACGGTCTGAAAGGTAATCTTGAATGCAGCCGTGAGTGCGCCTTCTCCTATTAGTCAATTCAATATATAGTTAAGTTTAAGGTGAGAAACGCGATCGAAAGCTTTGGCAAAGTCCTTGAACATTCCATCACAAGGACTCTACAAACCCTGCGCTAATTAGGGTGTAATATGTGGTTAGTTCTCACAAATTCGGTGAGATATTTAAAGACGTTGTGTTCGAGTATTTTACAATATATACATAGGTGCTAGTGAGGTGGGCCTGTAGTTAGCAGGGGAAGAGGTGTCACCTGACTTTTGTACAGGTATTATTTTTACAATTTTCAACTCAGCTGGAAGATGGCCTACACGAAGTGATTCTGATGTGCAAGCTGAAGGAGTTTGCTTACGATGGAATGGAGGACCGTATATCTGTTTGAGCTGGCTAATCTACCTAATGATGTTATTATGCATAAAATTTTCCTGAGGCCTAATCTTCTGAGAGACGATCATTTGTAAGACACAGATCATACGACAGCTCATGTTTCGAGGAATTCAACCGTAATGCTTCGTCAATAAGCATTTCGTTTGCTTTGCGTAGGTATTGATGGAGAAGCGATTCATTTACCGTGTTTTCTCACGAGCTGTATACCTTCTGTGTTTTCAGTGATTGTTCTCCTGTCTCAGAAGTACTGGGACAACTACGGTAATACCGGAGGAGTGAGTGGAATATCGTGGCAGAAATCGAAGAAATGAAACCAAACCATGAGTGATGCTTCACCTGTGTTAATTTCTTCGACGAAACAGGTGAAAATAAAGCACTTCGAGCAACAACTTCGTGTGCTAGAGTGTCAACTACGTTATACTGAATGTTGGAACTTGCTCGTGGGAATACCGACGTATCAAAACTTAAATGTAATGTCTCCAGGGCCGAACGATTACAATCATTGTTTTAAGAAAGGTTATGGTGAAGTTTCTTTACAAATATCGGTGCGTAAGAATCTTTGGTGCCTGAAACATTCATTACCTAACACGTACTCATCCTCACCTCATACTAATTTCAAAATATGAAAATTGTGGCAAAGAAGCAAATTGTTGTAGTTCCGCCACTCTCTGATAGTTTTGGCAATCGGGATATATGTGTCTTTCGGTGTTCTGTTTGAATGGATATATTATATATGTATTCAGAACTTTCTTTTATTCGCTGGCAAACTTTTCTAAAAAAGTATTAGCATAGTAAAATCACTATCACGCGATATAATAGAAAATTCATGATTTGCAGTGCCGTCTTTCATACTTATAATTGCGGCAAGATGTTTCCGTGTAACGTCATTTCTGGGAAATATAGTCAAACTGTACGTAATAATTTGTTTTTGTTCAATGAGCCTGGTTGCATGAAGAACTTTCTGTGGGAAACCTTCAGCCTCCCTGCTTAATCGAGAATAATGGGTATGCTATGAAGGAAATACGCGATTACCCTTTCGAGAATACTAAAAGTAAACGCGCATGAGATATTGTAAGAGGGCTGTCACCCTTACCAATGAAAGTGGAAGAGGTGACTGATCAATTGGGTCAAAGTGGGCTAAAAAATTCCTGCGGCTTAGCTCGGCTAGGCCCAGTTAGCCGAGTGCAAGCTTCTTACACACGATGTGCCGGCGGCCGACAACGCATCCATTCAAGAACTAAGACAAGGCAAGATTTTCGCGAACGACTACTGCACTAACACACTGAACTCTGGCATCAACTTGTTGATAGGTTCAGATGATCTGTGGCAAGTAATTACCGGCGAAGTCATCCGATGTCCTGACGTTCCACGTTTAGTGGCAATTGACACCATATATTCATTCATTCATTCATTCATTCATTCATTCATTGTTTATTCAGACAAACAAAAAAGATTGCCTAGGTTGAAGGGACTAAAGGCAGATTTCCTCTGCCTGACTAAGGTCCCTCCACCCATACATTTGCTGAGATGCAGTGGAAAGAAAAAGATACATTTTACAAAAAGTGTAAAACTAATTCAAAAAGTAAGAGACTTGTCGAAACACACACTTCAAGATATCATAATAATTTTTAGTCGGAAGACTAAGTATTATACAGAAATGCACATTATAAAAAAAGAAAATGAACGTCTTTTACACAAACGTACAAAAGTACAAAGAACGCCAAAAGAAATATTTATAATTGATTAGTACGATGAGGGCACGGTACACGTAAGGAAGTACATCTTAACTTTTTTCTTTACACTGTTTTTTTTAGCATTACTTTGTTCTAAAAGTTCGCGGACATAGCTATTTTTGTGGAGTAGATGAGGTATTTGATATAATAAGGTTTGCTTCCCATAAGTTGTCCTGAATAAAGGTAGTCGAAAACGGTCAAAGCGTAGATCATATGGAGTATCATTTGGGTAGCATTGATCCATGTAACTGTCAACGGTGTTTCCTGTTTCATTACCTATATATAAGGTGAGTTTAAGATTGTATAATTGGTAGACACTTAGAATCTGAAGTTTGCCGAAAAAGGGAGCAGTGTGTTCCCTAGGTTGCAGATTTTCTATGAAGCGTACAGCCTTTTTTTGCAAAACTAGCAGCCTGTCTAGATTGGTTTTTGAAGTAGTGCCCCAGATTAAGAGACAATAATGTAGATGCGAATGAACTAAAGAATAATATAGCTGGAGCTTTAACCAGTTTGGAACTAGGGACTTAAGTTTGTTTAAAACAGAAATCGATCGAGACATATTGGCGTGTACTTTATTTATTTGTGGTGTCCAGCTCAGGTGCTCATTGAAAAGTACACCTAAAAATTTAAACAAAGGGACACGTTGAATTTCATTATTCTTAAACCAGAGAGAAATTTTATAATCTTCACACGTGTTTTTGCTCTTAAATAAAATAAATTTAGTTTTACTAACGTTCAATTGTAGTTGGTTCGAATCTAGCCAGTATGAGAGAGAGACCAAGCACTCGTTCGCTTTCCTTTCTAGACCTTTTAAACAACTGCCAGAGAAGAACAAGCTCGTGTCGTCTGCATACATAACTGTAGAGGAAGCCACTGGCACGTGAACGATATCATTTATGTAAATAATAAAAAATAGTGGGCCCAGTATGGAACCCTGTGGCACACCTAGTTTTACTGGTTTTAACTGCGAATTGTACCCGTGAACACATGTATACTGTAACCTGTCTGTTAGATAGCTACGTACTAACTCTAGGGCAACACCTCGAATGCCATAATATGGTATTTTTTTTGAACAGAATATCGTGCTTAACCGAATCGAATGCTTTTCGAAAGTCTAAAAATATTCCCAAGGTGAACTCCTTTCTATCTATATTTTTAGCGATTTGTTCTTTAATGCCAAGTAATGCCATTTCTGTAGATTTCTTTGCACGAAGCCGAATTGCTCACTAACAAGTAATTCATGATCATCGAGAAACTTCGTTATCCTTGTTTTGATTACGTTTTCTAACACCTTCGAGAATAAGGGTAACACCGATATCGGACGGTAATTATTAAAATCATTGATCGGGCCTCCTTTATGCAAGACTGTTACCCTCGCTGTTTTCATAGCGGCTGGGAAAATGCCCGTTACTAGCGCTCTATTACAAATATGTTGTAAAGGTGCTGAAAGGGACTTTGCAACAAAGGTTATTGGAATAGCTTTGATATCATCGTTACCGGCAGCAGTATTTTTGTTTAGTCCCATAAGAAAAGAATAGATCTCCAATTCACTACATGGAGATAGAAACAGGGAATTCATACAAGAGGAAGCTATGTATCGTTCAACGTCTAATTGCTTGGTGGAAGATGAATATGTACCTGAAGATAAAAAATATGAATTTAATTTATTTGACAAAGCCTCTTTACTGTATGAGACACCATCAATCACCAAAGTACTAGGGATGCTATTTTGTACTTGTCTAATTAGAGAACGTAATGAGTTCCAAACTTTTTTGGGGTCATGAGAAACAGCAAGGAATCTGTTTTTATAGTATTCAGCCCGAGCTTTCTTGAGATCAGAGTTTAATTTGTTTCTCACTTTCTTGTATTCTTTAAGAAGCGTTAAATCTTTTAGATTACTAAATTGATGGTACATGATATCTCGTGCTTTAATTATCTGATGTAACTCTTTTGTTACCCATGGTTTCCTACTTTTTTTGTGTCTTTTTTGCATAACGCTTAGGGAAAGCTTCCTCATAGCAACGCTTGACCTCTTGCAGAAATCTGTCGTATGAGATGCTTGGGTTATCTTCCTTGAGAACATTTGTCCAGTCGACAAGCTCGATCATCGAGAGAAAGGAAGAGAGAGATGTTTCATCGAAGCTACGATAAGGAACAGGAATAGTACGAGTTCGATGTATTTTGTTAGTTGTAACGGGAAATATGCAGAAAATGGGTAGGTGGTCACTCAAATCACTCGCGAAAATGCCAGAAATAACATCACTTTTATCAAAACTAACAACACACAAATCAATCAGGGTTTCACTTAATCCTGTAATTCTTGTTGGCGAATATATAACATTTCTACAGGAGTATGATTCAAGCAAGTTTAATAAATGATCAGATTGGGGAGTAGTTCTTAATATATCAATGTTAAAATCACCAACAAGAACAATAGGCAACATTTCGGAGGACACATATTCAAACAGGGAAGTAATATATTCAAAAAATGGTTTAGTTTCATACAAAGGTGGGCGGTACACCGAAGCAATAACTGTTCCAATGCTCTTCACAACAACTGATTCATAATTTGCCGTAACACCCGAAAATTCAGACAACACATCATAAGTAATACCATCCTTAATATATAACGAGGTTCCTCCACCTCTACGACCTGATCTGTAAACACCTTCTGATCTATAACCGGAAAAGTGTACAACATCCTGATCATTCTGAAACCAAGTTTCCGTAAATGCCATGAAGTTAAAGTTGTAGTCAAGCGACTCAAAAAATGAATCAATTTCTTGTTGTTTGTTCTTCAAACTTCTTATATTTACGTGGAATATAGACATGCCATCATTTCTACGACTCGCGGTATGTACTAAAGATTTGAACGAAGAAACATCGTGATACATAATCTTAGTGTAGTCAGCCATAGAAAGCAGTAATGTAATAAAATAAAAGCATGAACGCGGCGAAGGAATCGGCGCTCAAGCAATTTTATCAAGATCAGCTTCGCATTCGATGCGCAATGCGCGCTGGCCAGAAGCTTTACGTACAAAAAGTTTGCCATCCTTCAGCCACGCAAAATCGTAGTGCATTTCCCGGGCTTTTGCCTTCATCAACCAGAGAAGTTTTTTGTTCTGCGGCGTCAAATTTTCTCTGAAATGAACCTCCAGTTTAGCATCTCTAAGTTCGGTTTTCTTTGACATCCACTCATCACGTAAGGCACGTGAAGTGAAACGAACTAGTATGGCGGGATTGTTTCCAGGTTTAGCTGGCAGTCTGTGTAACGCCTCTAGGTCAGTGCGGGTCAACTCGGGAAGGCGAAGTTTGTTGGCCAGTTGGTTAACCCTTCCAAGTAGATCCTCTTTATCGACAGCCGGCATACCCTGGATTTCTAAATTCTGTCGTCTACTGTATTGTTCGAGGGCATTTACTTGTTTTTTTATTTCGGAAACTTCCTGCGTGCTGTTAGTGGATTCCACATTTTCAACTTTCTTTTTCAGGCTTGAGATTTCAGCGGATTGCTTTTTCAATTCTGCAAGCACCATGTCGTACTGTCCCGACATGTGTTCAATCGAGTGCTCCAATTTGTCGACAGTTTCCTTGACAGAAAAAAGGGCATCCACCCTGCTCTGGATTACTGGTAACTGAGCCAATTTTTTGTTAATTTCAATGAGCACTTTTTCGAGTGTTTTTTCATCTCTCAGGCCACCCCCCCGCAGACTGATTGCTACGAGCAGCTGAGACGACGCATGTTTGGCACTTCCATGCTCTTTTCGTCGCGTCATCCCTAGCCTTGAAGGCGGCTTTGGTTAAACCCGAGCATGTACCCAAATGGTAACCGTAGTTACATTCGGAGCACGTTGGATGCGAGCTATTATCTGGAAGAGTCTCACTACAAACCAAGCACAACTCAGACATTTCTGTTCACAGCACAGGGGTTAAAAGACACTACAGCTCAGAAGGTACAGTGTATGCAGCAGCGGTGGTGGCAGTACGTTAAAGGTGGTCGCCTGGACTCTACAAGGACCAATCTGGAACTCATCTGATCAGCGTCTTGCGAGTAGATTGAGGAGAAGATGAATCTACAGTAAATATCCGAGGATATCAAATTTCTTTGCATTATGCCCTGCGCACCTACTGGTCCTACGACATCCCAGCTCCTATGACACATCAACTTCGCCAGAGGCTACCCAGCTCCTATGACACATCAACTTCGCCAGAGGCTACCCAGAATGATTCTCTCAGGAAGCTATGCTACCGGCAGAGGTTACTGAATCGTCGTTCGGAAAGGTGGAAAATGGACTACCTCTTGAAATTAAGAGGTCCGCGTCAGTACCCTCCAACTTCCCACCGATGTTAAATGCAGATCATTTCGTAGATTGGCAAGACATCAGTAGGAACCGATGTTTGTTGGCCACTGAGTCGAATAGCCCAGGCATATCCTGATCATGATGGACCAGCGCAGACTTGCTCCTTCAAAACATGACGACAAAGTACTCAAGAGGCCTGTTAAAAACATCCGCTGAAGGTGCCTACTACTTCGGGGGGGGGGGGGGGCGTCACGATATTGAAAAGATCATAAATAAATGCGGCCAACCAGTGAAGGCAAAGAAGAAGATGTAGAGAACACGTTCGATCATGGCGACACGATGGCTTCTGGCTCAGTTTCACCGTAATGTCTTAGCATCTACAAAAGCCATATCGCTTTCATTCAGACCACCACTTTCTTAAGATCAGAGCGTGCAACCTGCATGCGAGAGCGAATGAACCAGTTCATACCGGACGACACCAGGCGCACAACGAGTTACATACAAAAGTACATACGGTAGTTCCATCTCCACGTCCTGAACGCGCAAACTCTCGCGATTCACACAGGATGTCTATCCGTGCTCGGCGCCACTCTCAGTCCCAACCTCCTGAAGAAAATTGTGAACGCCTTCGCCACTCCGCCTTGTCGACCAGGACTGTGAAATGGACACATTTTGGCTGCGACTCCGTCTATACGGCGGGGGGCCCTGTCGCGCGCGGGCGTGAGGACGTAGCGACGACAACGAAGTTGACCTAGGTGCTGGGAGGCGCGCTTGGGCCATGGAATAAAGCAGTTGGTCTTTGTTATTCATTGTAGCAACATCGTAGCAACAAAACTTAGTCAGGTGGTGCATGCGCACAGTCACCGGTAGATTGTTTAGCAAGGTTCCATTGACGTTATCCTATCTGAACAAGGACATGCGCCCACATTTTAGGGGCGAAGCTCCTTATCCCCTGGGTCTTGCGTCCCATGTTTGTAGTAGTAGTAGCCACCTGCTGATGACGATGACGATCGCGATGCCATACAACACGTCAGCGTGTTGTATGGCAGCGTGCCATACAACACGCCAGCGTGCCATACAACACGCCAGCGTGCCATACAACACGTCAGCGTGCCATACAACACATCAGCATCATAACGATGACGCTGATGACGATGGCGATCCCGATGCCACCACATGGAATGTACCCACTATGCGTCATAACGATGACGCTGATGACGATGACGATCGCGATGCCATACAACACATGGCATCGCGATATGGTCTCACATGCATATCGTTTGACCACATGCAACCAACCACGATCCCGTCTTTGATGATGTACCTCCGGAGCTTCCCCCACTCTGCGTGTATTCTCTAGTAGGGTGGCTTAATTGTTGGCAAGACATACATCACAGCTAGAGGGATACACGTCTATCTCGCAATATCGGCAGATAGCGAACATCCCGTGCGCTTCAACTTTATGTAAGTCACAATGCTGGGTCTAACACGGACAGTACTATCTACTGACCGAGCATCCTTAGAAATAGAGCGTTTAATAACGCCTTTTCAGCGGCATTTTGGTTGTAACATCCTGGCAAGCTACTTTCATGTCATAGGTTCTCACCAGCACTGCGAGTGGAAGTCCTGCCTCCTGGCGAAAGCAGAATTCACGATATATTTTACTATTTCGCTCATTATAGACCATTTCTGAGTGTTTTCCATTTCAATAAAATGAACAAAAGAAGAAATTTGTGGCGAATGCAAAAATAAATGCTGCTTGAATGATACGGAATGAGCGGTTTCATTTTTATTGAACTAACCACAGCAAAGCGATGCAACAACGTCCGCATTAATGGTTCATTCTGTAAGTATGGGAGTTTTACCTACAATTTGTATGGTATCATATTATGGACATCTGATGAGTGCTTTTTACTGCTTCCTGTGGAACTATAGCACAAAAGGGTAGACAGCTATTCTACCCGTATTTATCGTGCTCGAAATCCTAAAGATTTTGGTTGTAACTGTATTTATTCAACAGAGACCATAATATGCTTTATCCGAAAAGGTTATCGTACGCCTGTGTTTATGGGATGAAATTCCATCAACATATATAGAAAGAGCACTGTGGTATAATACAATGACCCTACGCATCCAAAAAACTTACGGGTCCTCGACACGAAGGCTTTTTACGTTTCTCCTTAAGCTTGTACATTTCTCCGACCGTAAATTCTGTCATCAGCCATGCGCCATTGTTTATCTGTGGTAAATGAAATCTATGAGAGAAAAAGGCGACAATTTTCTTGGAAAATACTATTAGTTTAAAAAGAACAAATTTATCCGTATTATTGGACACTTGCATATGCCTCACTGAAATATCACTTCGAGCACAAGGATCGACACTTCATCGAGCATGGACTTCCTAACTTCCTTACCTTCATACTTTTTTTCGATGAAATAATGGAATCGTTTCAACACGTTTTAATATTTATTATTGTTATATTCATATACAAGAATACATTAATAAATATAATCCTTAGATATTTGATTATCCTGATTCTTTAGTAATACTACTACCATCGTGCCTAACTTAATTTATTATATCCTCTAGTTCTTAATTTCAGCTCTCTGCATTTTATACTTCTTATTTCGCTATGCCTATTGTTGTTTCTTAATGCATGTATCGGTTCAAATGTTACCAACTGCTAATTCATCTGTCATTTGTACGTAACCTCACAGGGTGTTCATTTGGAGGCGTGCACATTGGAACCGTTGTCTGGATATTTCAAGTAATGATATTCCCCTATCATGTACTAACAATAAACTGATCCATTCATCTCTTCTTAAATGTATCTGTCAGTGCGTCATGAGTAAATTATGGGCGATGCGAATTTCTTTAACGAAAGAATACCGATAAAGACCGTGTAAAGTCGAAATGTCGACTACACATAATGTGACTGCCGTCACTCTAAAAGCAACCATAAGGCCTGAAAATAATGTTTCAAGTAGATTATGGCAATCTTATCACGGTCTAACCTGCGTATTCGTCATGAGCGTTAAGCAGCACAACAATATAAACTTTCGTAAAACGATAACTGACCAACCTACTGAAACATACTGCAGCCTTTAAGGGCTGCCACAGAAGTTGATGTAGTAGGCAGGAAAGAAAGTGCAGAGTGCACGAAGGTGAATTCGCACGCTGCAGCTGCCGCGCAAACGCTGCTGCTGCAGCGTGCGAAGTCACCTTTGCGCACTCTGTAACTTCACGCAAACATTACGGTCACAGCACATGACGTACAAACGACAACCCTCTCCGGAGATAAGCACCCGCGCACGGGCAACCACGCCCCGCAGCGCAAAGTACAGACGCCCGTGCATCGCGACGAGTGAAGCAGAGACATTGAAAAGGGGCCTTCGCACACTTGGCGCCATTTCGCTCATTACAACAACACGCTTAAGTGCATCCGAGCTCCTCCTACTGGAAACAGCATATGGTGTGTGTAAGGTTTCGGTAAACCAGCGACAATGCCACCACGATGGGACGGCAAGTTGTGTCACCCCCCTTCTTCGGCTGAGAGCTGCCCCGCGGGTGGAATGCAACGGAAGCTAGGAATACGCGGACCAAGGCAAAACTTCCTAGAGCCTTTCGTGGGGCGGACAATGAGCGTCAGCATGGACGACAGCCCGTCCTGCTAATTTAGCGAAAGTTACTTCGAGGCGGCGGAACCTTTTGATGCACCCGGCAATACGAGCGTGGAACCCATCACTTAGCGGCCTTCTCACGTCAGGGAAGGGGCACCTTGGTGTCGCACGTTAAGTGTGGTGGCCACGCCCCGGTCAAGGACGTTGACCTGGGCGGGTCTGGGCGTTACCGTAGGAAGTGGCGTGCGCCCATTGTTTGGACAGCGGGATTTGGAGCCGTTCTCCCTGGGACAGATCTGGGAGAAAAAAGAAGGCTCAGTCTGGTATAAGCGGTGACACTGCTAGGCAGTGCTCGGGCGTCCCGAGGCGACGATGTCGAGTGTCGCCGACCAGATTCTGTAAATACCTGTAAATAAGTTTTGTTCTATTTCGTATCTATTGCTGTACATAAAACTGCATTCGCTAATCCTCAAGCCTCTGCTCCCAAGTCTCCGCAAAGACCGTCTCCGACGGGACATTTCGAGTGCGGAAGTCACTAGCCTGGTTGTCAGCCTCTGGCTGAATCGCGGGTCCTTGGACCGCGGGTAACGAACCCAACTTTACTGTGTGTATAAATATCTCGCCGGTAGAACGCTGGAGAACGTACGCTCTTTGGCTGAGTCGGTTGAAGCCGCCCGCTATGGAGCAAGAGGTCTTGGGCTCGATTCTCGGCGACGGAACTTTTTCTTCCAGTTTTTTTTTTTGCCATCTGTTCGTGCATATTTTCCAACGTCATATCCGTGACGGAAATACGTCAGTAAAGTCTTGGTGGACCCCGGCATAAAACACTTCCGTTTTAAAAACTATTTATTTTCGTTAGATAGTTCGGTGTTTAAAAGGATACATGTTCATCTCATGATGAACATGCGTTAACCTAGACTGGGAAACCGCAGAATGTTCCGCGTGACTTGGTAAAGCTGCGCAGGAATTTTATTATAGTGGGCCACTGCCTTCGAGAATGTACTGATGTATTAATGCGCTGCTGGCTTTGAGCGAAAACACGTGTAGCCACTAACAGGCTATCACCTGTACAAAGGTTGTCACCACCCTGCTGTCGGGGGAGGCGACACTCACTTCGAAGCACCTTCGTCACGGCGGAAGGAAACTCAGGAGAGGCCCCGCCCAGCCCGCGCACTGGGAGAAAAGAGTGGAGGAAATGACGTCATGGCGGCCATATCGACCGGGCACAATGGTGGCGTTGCTATGGTTACGTGTTGTGCAGTGTAGCTGGTGTAGCGGTTAGCGGCGGCGGCATGTGCGACTCCGTAGGTCTCTTACTCAACCGTGGCGGACGATATCGATGCTTTGTGCCGCATTGTTAGCTACGCAGTGTTCTCCCGGTGGTTACTATACCTAGCCACGTTTACAAAACCTTTTGTTAGCTACGGAGCCTCAATAGTGCGTCAAATGAGCGCCTATATTCACGTGCCATGCACCGGATGACGCTGATCAAGTATTTGAAGTGCTCACTGAAATCAGGTTTAGGCACCGTGACAAAACGGAACCACGACGAACGCCTCGTAGGTCAGTGACGGCTGTGCAGTGTTCCTGCTTTTGACAACGGATAAACATTTGTACTCCGCAAGATGAAATGAGGACACCATGTGTACATGTAGTTTCGTGTTCGATATGAATGTCGGAGCTAACACGAGAAAGATCCAGCCCTGACAGCGTTCAGTTTTCCAACTGAACTTTTATTATCGCCTGCACCCGCCCCGCGGCCGAATGCCAACTTCTTCCTTCAACGAGCGCCGCATTCTGAGGCGCTACAGAGCTCCCCCCAGTAGAACCTGAGCCATAGGAGTGGCCCAGTGAACATGGTTCGATGTGGGCATCCAGACTGAAGATGGAAGCCCCGCGGACGCGAGAGCGGCGATATATGCCGGTTTCGGTCGATCGGCAGCCACGACGTCTTCACGGCCGTTGATGTCCAGCCTGAACGTCTTAGGTGTACGATGGAGTACGCGGAATGGGCCATCATAGGCCGGTGTGAGTGGTGGCCGTATTTGGTCACGACGAACGAGACGTGACTGCAGTCATGCAGATCCTGACTGACAAAGACAGACTTGGGGTGTCGGTCGGCTGTAACTACAGGAGCAAGGTCCCGAAACGTGGTGCGTAGCTCTCTAATGTACGTGGAGGCATCATGAATGGAAGGTGACGATGACGGCTCGAAGAATTCTCCTGGAAGACGCAGGGAAACTCCATAGACCAGTTGGGCTGATGAGCAGCCGAGATTCGCTTTCAATGCTGATCGGATTCCCAAAAGTATGCAGGGGAGGGCGAGCAGCCCGTGCTGCTCCGCTGCCAAAGAGCATAGAGGCCTCCGGGTCTGCAGTCCCCGGGCCATCTGCTCGGGCAGAGAGCCCTAAGACTCGCACACCCGTACGCGTAAACCGCGATCGGGTATCCAGCGTCTCCGCCGAGGCGATGGACACAACGCAAAGCCTATCGGTGCCTCAGGCGCCGAAGGAACGGCATGGCTCAATGGAGCGCGCCAAAAATAGAAAAGCCCCGTATTAGGGGCTCCGAAACTGCTGACTAAGCTAAGGTTGTCTATTTAGACGCACAGCACAAAAACACTCTCAAAATGGCTGCACAAATAATACACTGGAATGTTAGGGGTCTTCTCCACAATCTCGATGACGTCATAGAACTCTTACAGAAATACAATCGCAAGGTGCTGTGCGTCCAAGAGACACATCTGAAGTCATCATAAACGAACTTTCTGCGTCAGTACGGCTATGTTCCGCAAGGACCGGGATGATGCCCGGGCTTCGTCCGGTGGTGTAGCTATTATTGTAAACGAATCTGTGCCTTGCCAACCTATTAGTCTTCAGACGGTACTCGAAGCAGTGTCAGTCCGCGTCATTCTGTTTGACAAATTAGTCACTGCATGCGCAATATATATACCACCAAACTATAAACTTAACCGCACATATTTCTATCAGCTCATTGATCAGCTCCCGGTACCCTACATTGTTGTTGGCGATTTTAATGCTCACAACACTCTGTGGGGGGGACACCCGCTGCGATGCGAGAGGCCGACTACTAGAACAATTTCTCCTGGGTTCCGGAGCATGCCTCTTTACTAAAAAAGAGCCTTCCTATTACAACGTCCACCACAACTCATATTCATCGATAGATTTGGCGCTTGGCTCTCCTTCTCTTTTCGCCGAGTTAGAATGGAATGTGGTCAAGAATCCGTACGGTCGCGACCACTTTCCTGCTACGCTAAACTTGACAACACCAAATGACTTCGCCCCTCATATTCCCAAATGGAAAATAGCGTCCGCTGACTGGGTTAAATTTAAAGAATCAACACTTTTATCTTGTGATTTTATAACTAATCATAACATCGATGGCGCAGTAGTATTTTTCAGTGCTTTTATTCTTGATGCTGCTGAAAAGTGTATCCTGCAAACAAATGGTCACCCTCGGGTCGAAGACGTGTTCCCTGGTGGAACGAGGACTGTAGGGATGCGCGTAAGAAATAAAATAAAGCCTGGGGCCGTTTTCCGAATGCAGAAAACCTCGTGCAATTTAAAAAAGTGAAAAAACTGGGTAGGCGAACACGACGTCAGGCAAGAAGAGAGAGTTGGGTCAAGTTCCTTTCCGGCATTAACTCCTACACCCAAGAAAAGAAAGTTTGGAGTGGCCTCAGAAGACTTAAGGGGCAGCAAGCTCATCCCTTGCCTTTGGGGAGCCAAGGACACACACTGGAGGACCAGGCCAACACACTTGGCGAGCACTTTGAGCGGGTCTCCAGCTCCGCGCACTATTCAAAATCTTTCTTAAAATATAAAGAAATGGTAGAACGCAAAATGCTCGAGTGTAAGTCTAGGACAAACGAACAATACAACACTCCATTTTACAATACAACACTCCTTTCGTGTTCGTGTGTCCTTTTGCGCTAAATGTAATTTACAATGCAATACCAACTCGCCCAACGCTCCGTTCTTCTAATACTCCATTTAATATTGCCGAGCTTAGGGCGGCCTTGAACTCATGCCAGAGCACAGCACCGGGACCCGACAGAATTATGTATGATATGCTCACGCACCTTCACAATGACACAGAAAGCGCTTTACTTGCCCTGTATAACACTATCTGGGCTGCCGGGTACCTGCCGTCCACGTGGAAGGAGGCCATTGTTATCCCTATTCTAAAGGAAGGCAAGGACCCCTCTTCAGTTACAAGCTACCGTTCAATAGCCCTTACAAGCTGCTTGTGTAAGGTGTTCGAGAAAATGATAAACAGAAGACTTTCGCATTTCCTTGAAACCAAGAAACTTCTTGATCCTTATCAATGTGGTTTCAGAGATGGCCGGTCCACTACTGACCACCTTGCACGCATCGAAGCATACATCCGCGACGCGCCTTTATCTACAAGCAATACTGTCTTTGCGTGTTCCTCGACATGGAAAAAGCATATGACACCACATGGCGTTACGGCATCCTCAGAAATTTGTCAGACATATCCATGTTAACATGCTGAATATCATAAAAAGCTACTTACGTGAACGAACCTTCCGTGTCCGTATTGGGAGTGTCTTGTCCAGGCCATTTATTCGGGAAACGGGGGTACCGCAAGGTGGTGTACTTAGCTGTACCCTTTTTATTGTTAAAATGAACTCCTTACGCTCATCGATCCCAAATGCCATGTTTTACTCTGTATATGTTGACGATGTGCTAATAGGGTTCAAATCGTGTAACTTCGCAATTTGTGAGAGACAAGTCCAGCTTAGCCTGAACAGGGTGTCCGAAATGGGCGATCGAAAATGGATTTAGCCTGAATCCGCTTAAAAGCCGATGTGTCCTATTTTCAAGAAAACGAGGACTTGTCCCTGTCCCTAATATCGAACTGGACAAACAGCTTGTACCTGTAAGCACAGAACATAAGTTCCTAGGAATTATTCTTGATGCAATGTTGACATTCATTTCCCACATTAAATACCTTAAAGGCAAGTGCCTCAAAACGATGAACATTATGAAAATCTTGTCGCACATACCATGGGGCAGTGACAGGAAGTGCCTATAAAATCTGTACAGAAGCCTCGTACAAACACGTCTAGACTACGGTGCCGTGGTATACGACTCTGCTACACAAAGTGCCCTGAAGATTTTGGATCCTGTACATCACTTGGGTATCCGTATTTCCACAGGTGCATTCAGGACCAGTCCTGTACCGAGCCTTTACGTAGAGTCCAATGTGTGGTCACTGCACTTGCAGAGATCGTACGCTAGCTTTATGTATTTTCTGAATGTAAATTCAAACAGTAAGCATCCTTGCCACTCAATCGTTAACGATACTTCAGGTACAACTGTATTTCGAAATAGACCTTCACTAAGAGAATATTTCTCACTTTGTGTGAGGAAACTCAGCCAGGAAATGGGTATACCGCTTTTCCAATATCAACTAATGGCTCCAGACACAACACCGCCACCCTGGCAGTGGCAGATTGTGGGTTGTGAGAAATCATTTGTTGAAGTAACTAAGCACGCCCCAGACATCCACATTCGAGCACACTTCTTAGAACTTCAGACTAAGTACTCCTGCCCAGGAATATTACACACATGCATCAAGGTCACATGCCGGTGTTTCTTATGGAGTCGTGGGACCATCGTTTTTAGAATCTGATGTACTTCCTCCAGACACAAGCATTTTCACCGCAGAAGCCTATGCAGTAAAGTCGGCTGTGCGCCACATTATGGAAAACAAACCTCCGGAGAGCAGTTATATTTACAGCCTCCCTTAGTGTTGTAAGATCATTACTATCATTCAGGAAACACAAGAACCCTGTACTACATCAGCTTTATTCATTCCTTTGCGCACTGTACAGGGCTGACCAGCATGTCACGATATGCTGGGTGCCAGGCCACAGAGGTATTCAGGGTAGTGTCCTGGCTGACGAAATCGCTAAATCGACTGCTACAAAACCCTGTAATCCCACCGCAGCTATCCCTACCATTGACCTAAGACCTGCCATCAGAAAACAACTGAAACACCACTGGAAAAGGTCGTGAGATAGCAAAACTTCCAATAAACTACATCTTATTAAACCTCAGCTAGGCACATCTACACCAGCAACAAAATCACGACGAATTGACGTCTTTTTATGCAGGCTGAGGATAGGGCACACATTTGGTACCCATATTTTTTTTGTTAACTGGTAGTGAACCTCCTGTATGTGGTAATTGTGGTGAAAGACTGACCGTCCTCCACGTTCTTTTGGAGTGTAGGCAGATCGAGGATCTGAGAAAAAAAATTCCCCATCTCCCGCTAAAGGGAACCACGTGTGGATGCGAAGCAGCGGGGGAGATAATTAGCTTGAGCGGGAGGAAGGTCGCCGCTCTCATTTCACGGCAGCGGTCCGGGCGCTCATCGCAACGCTGCACAGGAGAGAGAATGAAGGTCACGCGCTCCATCATTTTCATACCGCGGAACTACCGTGGCGCCCCCCAGTGGAGTATGCAGCTGTCACACCACCTGTTGTGCGCGCCGCTCCGTAGAGGATTCCTAGAGGAAAGGACGGGGGGAGACCGTAGGAGAGGAGAGAGAGGGGGGAGGGGACATGCATGCGCTGTGGGGGTGTGGGACGCGGGAGCCGCTCCGTAGAGTGGAGGATTCCTAGAGGAGAGAGGGGTAGAGGACGCGCTGTGGGGATGTGGGAAGCCGGAGTCGCTCCGTAGAGTAGAGGATTCCTAGAGGAGAGAGGGGGGAGAGGACGCGCGTGCGCTGTGGGGATGTGGGACGCGGGCGCCGCTCCGTAGAGTAGATGATTCCTAGAGTAGAGGAAGGGGGGTGAGCGTAGGAGAGGATAGGGAAGGGGACGCGCATGCTCTGTGGGGGGTGTCGGACGCGGGGGGCCGCTCCGCAGAGTAGAGGATTCCTAGAGGAGAGAAAGGGGGGTGAGCGTAGGAGAGAGAGGGGGGAGGGGACGCGCATGCGCTGTGGTGGTGTGGGATGCGCGAAGGACTAAGCCCCCCTCCAAACACATGCAAGCAAGATCAAGGAATGGGGTCAACCTGGGCGACAGACACCATCTGCCTAGCCATTGCTAAGCAGCCTCTCTGTGCTCTCGGCCATAACTCAAGGAATAGGGGTCAACCTGGGCGACAGACACCACCTGCCTAGCCATTGCTAAGCAGCCTCTCTGTGCTCTCGGCCATGACTGATGACTGTGGTAGTGTTGACGGCCTTCATATTACTACAGTGTTCTGGTTCGCATAATGGGTGCTTCCCTACTTCATGAAAGTGGCCGGATGCGGGACGCGGGACGGGGGACACTGGACGCGGGAGGGACGGACATAGCCCCCGAGCATAAGATGCTTCGCAGCTAAAAAGCAGTTTCCTATAGCTTACCATCAGCACATACCATTACACCCAGCAATGTTTCTTGGCACAGAACCTCTCATTAACACAGAGTCCCTTCTAAGCTTCCTTGATGACACTCCTTCCTTGCAAGTTATCGGTCCTAGAACCTCGTAGCACTGCCTCGTTCTTGAGGCTACACTTACGAGTTTAACATCTGTACAGCACATGCCTCTCCACACTTGTGTGCAAGGGCTTTGATGAGGCAATTGTGCTCGCTTACAGACCTGTGCTTCAGTCCATCACCCCCTTCAAAGCAATCCATCTGTACATAGCACATTCCACCAATCATTGCCATCATTTTATTTGATATAAGTATTTTTACGACTGGTTTTGCGATTTGTTTTTAGGCCACTATACAGCCATACTTCATCTACCATGGCGCTCTTTGGCCAAGCCTGGTCCTTGTGCCATTAAAATCCATATATCATCAATCCGGCTGCTTACAACGCCGTCCGTTCTGGCCCACTTTGATTCTTCTGCACCGACCGAAGTTCGTACCGACGCCAGCGGCCACGGCATCGGCTCAGTACTAGCACAAGGACAGCACGGCATTGATCGTGTCATCGCCTAGGCCACAGACTCCTCACAACTTAGGAACGCAACTACTCTATCACTAAGCGTGAGTGTCTGGCCCTAGTTTTGGCGGTTACGCAATTCCCCCCATACTTATACGGCCGACCCTTTTCAGTCGTGACGGACCATCACGCGCTCTGCTGGTTATCCTCACTGAAAGACCCCACAGGACGACTTGGTCGCTGGGCGTTACGCCTTCAAGAATATTCGTATTCTGTCATAAGTCTGGCCGCCTACACATGAACGCCGATTGCTTGTCTCGTTATCCCGTACACGAGCCCCACGACACCGACGACGACTCGCCCAATTGCGTCTTTTCTCTGTCTCCTTTCAACAACATCGCAGACGAGCAGCAATGCGACCTTTCGCTGCGAGCACTCATCAACCGTCTGCAGACATCGCCTACCGACGCTTCTGTGCGCCTATTCGTCCTCAAGGATGGTGTCCTCTACCGTCGTAACTTCCATGCTAATGCTAATGGGTCGGAACTACTTCTAGTCATACCGAGACAATTACGTCTAACGGTCCTTCTTGAACTTCATGGTGCTCCCACGGCGGGCCACCATAGGGCATCGCGAACGTACGACCGCATCCGCCGTCGTTTCTATTGGCCCCGTCTTCTTCCTTCAGTCCGACGCTACGTTTCTGCCTGCCATTCCTACAAGACGGTGAGGTGGGCTAGTTGGTGAACATGTGCGCATAAAAAGCTTTTGCTGCCATTCCTGTCAACGTCGCAAAACGCTCCCGATGCTCCCTGCTGGTCAACTCCAACCAATAGATGTTCCCGCAGAGCCATTCTTCCTTGATGGACTTGATCTTCTCGGCCCATTTCCAACGTCATCCGCCGGGAACAAATGGGTAGCCGTTGCAACTGCCATAACGCGGGCTCTCCCCACCAGTTGCGCCACCGACGTCGCGGACTTCCTGTTGCGTGACATTACCTTGTTCCATGGTGCGCCACGACAGCTGCTCGCTGACCGTGGCCGTAACTTTCTCTCTCGAGTTATCGCCGATATTCTGCGTTCCTCTGCCACTAAACACAAACTGACCACCTCATACCATCCTCAAACGAACGGTCTCACGGAGCGCTTCAACAGAACCCTCACTGATATGCTGTCTATGTACGTGTCGGATGATCACCATGACTGGGCCATTGCTCTCCCTTACGTCAGGTTCGCCTACAATTCTTCTCGACACGCCACTGCCGGATTTTCGCCGTTCTATCTACTGTACGGTACTCTCCTGTTAATACGCCTGCGTACAGCCTCTCGTGTGCGTCTCTTCACTTAACAATATTCTTTTATAAAGCTTGCCAGAATTCAAAAATGTTCTATATACATTAAATATGCCTACACAAACACAATGTAGAAATAAATAGTTGCGACAAGTGCCAGAACTAACAGAAATCGGCAGAACTTCGGCATTTTTCTTTTTTGTCCCAAGTTAATATTCTCAAGATAATAGCAGGTGAGGATGAATACTTTTTAGCATAAGCGTGCACAGGGTTCCCCTTCAGGGGGGGGGGGGCGAAGATTCATCGCAGCGCCCCCCCCTCCCTATTATGTCAATGTTTGCGCCTGACTTTGCGCCCCCCTCTATCGCCCCCCCCCCCTACAATGTATAGGGCTGACTTTTTGCCCCCCCCCCCCCCTTCTAGCCCCCCTTGCTCCCCCCCGTTGCGCACGCCTGTGCTTATTAGGAAATGAACGTTTCATGCGCCAAGGAGTCTTACCCACTGGATATTATCGAAAAAACTTCCCCATAAGCTTTCATAAAACGATGGTCCTAATGATTTGGCCCTGGAGGCACCACATTTAGGTATAAATGCAACGGTTTTCCTGCGAGCAAGTTGCAACGTTCGGTATAACATGGTTCACACTCTAACACACGAAGTAGTTGCTTGAAGCACTTTATTTATAGCTTTGTCGTCGAAGAAATCTTCTCAGGCGAAGCAACACTCTAGAGAACAGCTTCAGCTATTCAGTCTTCAGCTATTCGTGTTCGGGAGGACCAAAACCAACCCAGTGCCTCGAAGACACGAGCATAATCACTGAAAACAAGGATAGTATACAACAGATGAGAAAACTTACTAATTATTCCCTTCTCTATGAACACTACGCGCAAAGCAAAGAAAATGCATATGGTATATTGACGTAGCCAAAAAACGGCAGTACGGGGAAGATGGAACCTTCCGATGAAACAATCCTTAAACAGGGGTGTGTGCTAGAGCGGACGTTTCGACAAGTGGACTTGCCTTTTTCAAGGTTGCAACTGATTTCCTTAGCGCTAGTGCGTATATGCTTCGTGCCCTCTCTTATCTAAACAAGGAAGGAGAAGATGGCAACTGCGAAAGCGGGGATGAGAATCGCAGAAAGGCTGCCGTCGCTAATCCCGTTTCCGAGAGCCGCGTCGGCAGACGCCGGGTCTTCATGCGTACTTGTCTGCGGAGACGAGACTCCACTCGCGTCCGCGTCGGTGGTGAGTAATTCCGGCTTCCGAGAAGGGCCGGGAAGTTCTTCATCGACTTCCATGTGGCGAGAAAAGGCGATCAAGCCCGCCTAGGCATGCTTGGCAGCATAAAGGAGGGGCAGCCGCCGCTTCTGCCAAGTTAGTGGTAGCGCTTAGGCTGACACATTTCCCACCGTTTTCTTCTCGTGTCACACAAGAGATCACGAACGGTGAAGTAAATATCACTCACCTGCGGTCCTTGTTTAGTGGCAGCAAGGAAAGTGTTCAAAATTCACTGGCTGTTAGTCCGTGCTCCCATAAACACACAAAAAACCGCCGTACCCCGCACGTCGGAGTGTCTCCCTGGACGCGCGACGCCGATCGTGGTCGTTAGGGTGAGCGTCTTGACATGGTCATCCAGTCTTCCGGCGATGGTATCTCCTCGTAAAGTTGGTCCTGGCCAGAGATGTTGATACCTACGGGATCCGCACAACTCCTCGAAGCAGACTATACGGTTTTTAAATGGGTTTGAGTAAAGTTTCCTCTTAAAAACCTGTGAGAAAGCGGAGCTCAGTGTCGGTATGTGGTAACTGCTTGGCGCCCCCTGGCGGTCTCTCAGGCCTTACTGGTACCCCATCTTGGAGAGGTGCTTAGCCTCGCCACTTTTCTTGTGAAGCGCATTATGATGAACTCTCCCTGCACTGTAGGACTTTAGCCTTCGCGTTTCTTTCCCAACATTGCTTGTACGCTTATTGTCGCTATGTAACTGCAACAGTGCAACTCTGTGCGATACTGTGTACTATTTTAATACGCATTCTATTAAATACCATGATGATGATGATGATGATGATGATATGTTGTGTTTAGTGGCACAAGGGCCATTGTTGGCCAAAGAGCGCCAGGACGATAGTTAGCGACGAATGGTAATGTTTGTTGGCGGTATAAGGGCCTAAAATCTTGTGCACTAAAGGTGCTTAAAAACATACAAATATTAAAATCATGACGGTGAGGTGAAAGTTCAGTGATTGGAAACTGTCATTGATGAGAATGTGTTGTAGTCTGATACCATACGAGAGCACTACGGCCTTGCAAGAACCCTTACAATCAAGGGCCCGCAGGATAATGTATTCGGAAGATAGTTTCGCAGCAGCATCCTCCTTCAGAGGATGTGCTACGAATCTCCTGTGGAAATGACTTTTAATGTGCCAGCGTCTTTCAAAAAGTTTAAAAAAGCTTCTTGATTAAAGAGAGGGTTCATGACCTAAAAACATTGCTGGATGAAGTGGGATATTCTGACGGAATGCTTCAAAAAAGTGCTTTTTCCTTTTCAGCTCTAAGTCGCGACATTGTAACAGGACGTGACGCACAGTGAGTGCCTCCCCACATCTACCGCAGCTCGGAGGTTCAGTACCAGACAAGAGGTGACTGATTAGGATTAGGATTAGTATTAGGATGTTGTAGGCTGCCGGTGACTGTGCGTGCCGTAGGTGTGTCCTATTCTTAGTCTGGTAAATATTACATCAGTTCGCCTAGATTTTGTTGTCGATGGCCAGTTACCGATAATGGGCTTAATTAAATGAAGCTTGTTTTGCTTCTGGGCATCCCACAAGCATTGCCAGTGCATTTTCAGTCTTTTTCGTAGATAGGGCTTCATATCCATTGCAGCGACAGCCGCGGATGAAGTGTCAGTGTCTGCGCGGACAGATGTGGCCAACTGGTCGGCCAGTACATTGCCTGCAATGGCCCTGTGCCCTGGGACCCAGCATATGACGATCTTCTGGTTGGAAGCATAAATGGTGCACAAAATTGAATAAAGCGATACAATCGCAGGATTCTTGTGTTTTTTGAGAAATTTCAAGGCTTTTAGGGCGCTTAAAGAGTCTGTGTATATGACCGCCCTAGGTATCTTTAATTGCCTTAATATGTTTAACAGCTGCCAGTATTGCAGAGGCTTCGGCTGTAAAGATGCTTGGTTCCGGGTGTAAAACTCCGGCTTCCGAAAAAAATGGGCCGATGACTGCGTAGGATACGCCATCATGAGACTTAGATGCGTCTGTGAAAAATTCGGGAGATGAATATTTGTGCTGTAATTCTAAGAATGACATGTGGATATGTGCAGCAGGCGCGTGTTTTGTAACATCTACAAAAGACAGATCGCACTCAATAAGCTGCCACTGCCATGGTGGATGCTGTACGGCAGGAGCCATTAGACGGTGTTCGAAGAGTGTGACATCCATTTCCTCCGCCAGACCTCTAACACGAAGTGAGTAGGGCTCTCTCACTGATGGACGATTATGAAACAGACGAGAACTGGTCAGATCGTTTATGGTGGAATATGTTGGATGTGCGTTGTTTTCACTTACTTTCAAAAAATACACGAAGGCTGCATAGGTCCTCTGAAAATGAAGGGACCATTCGTTGGACTCCACATAAAGGCTTTCAATGGGGCTTGTTCTGAAGGCTCCCGTAGAAAGGCGAATTCCTAGGTGATGGATTGGATCGAGCATCTTCAGAGTCGCTTGTGTCGCGGACTGATAAATTATGGCCCCGTGGTATAGCCGTGTTCGTATAAGGCTTTTATACAAATTCAGTAGGCACTTTTTGTCACTACCCCATGTAGTGCGTGAGAGTACCTTTAAGATGTTCATCGTTTTCATGCACTTGTTTCTCAGAGATTTAACGTGTGGCACGAACGTCAGCTTCGCATCGAGTATCAGGCCTAGAAATTTATGCTCTGTCTCTACAGGTAATGGCTGACCACGTAAGTCAATTTCGGGATTAGGGTGGTGGCCTCTCTTTCGAGAAAAGAGAACACAAGTGCTCTTTTGTGGGTTTAACGAGAACCCGTTTTCATCTGCCCATTTGGACACCTTGTTCAGTCCAAGCTGTACCTGTCGTTGACAGATGGCGAGATTGCATGATTTAAACGCTATCTGAATGTCGTCAACATATGTAGAATAAAACATAGTTCGTGGGATACTAAGAGGCAACGAGTTCATTTTTATAATGAAAAGAGTACAACTGAGTACGCCACCTTGTGGCACTCCAGTCTCCTGCACGAGCGATCGCGATAGGGCATTTCCTACCCGTACACGAAATGTGCGGTTTTTCAGGTAATTTTCAATTATATTTAGCATCCGGCCACGTATGCCTCAGTATGAGAGATCTCTTGAATATTCCAAATCGCCACGTGCTATCATACGCTTTTTTCCAAATCGAGAAATACAGACAAGAAAAACTGATTGTGCACAGAAGCCTCACGGATTTGTTCCTCGATGCGTATGAGATGGTCAGTGGTCGATCTACCCTCTCGAAAGCCGCACTGGTATGGGTCTAGTAACTTATTTGACTCTAGAAAATGCAATAGGCGACAGTTAATCCATTTTTTCAAACACTTTACAAAGGCAACTTCTCAGTGCTATTGGTCTGTAACTTGAAGCACAGGATGGGTCTTTTCCTTTGTTTCAGAATTGGGATTATGAGAGCCTCCTTCCAAGAAGATGGGATCTCACCAGAAAACCATATAATGTTGTAAAGGGCAAGGAGCGCTTTTTGTGTTTCGGAGGGTAGGTGTTTTAACATCTCATATAGTACTCGATCTGGACCAGGCGCAGACTTATTGCAAGTGTTTAGGGATGCCAGTAGTTCTGCTAGGCAGAACGGTTGCTTATAGGAATCATTCTTCGTACATTTCCGTTCCAGCTTTTCTTTTTCTATTTGTGCTTTGTACCTTCGGAATGTATCGGAGTAGTGTGTAGCGCTCGATATGTGTTCAAAATGTGCGCCGATGGGAGTTAGCTTGATCTTCCAGGCTATCTCCTTGGGTGTTTACCAGAGGTAACGGACACGTTTGCTGGCCTTTAATTCTTTTCACCTTGTTCCACACTTTCCCTTCATCTGTGTAAGAATTGATACTGCAGATAAATCTTGCCCAGCTCTCTCGCCTTGCTTGTCGGCGCGTTCTCCCTCCCTGAGACTTCACGTTCTTGAAGTTTTCGAGGTTTTCTGCTGTTGGATATTCGCGAAGCATGCCCGATGCTTTGTTCTGCATTCTCCGCGCTTTCTTGCATGCATCGTTCCACCAGGGAACACGGCGTTTGGAGCCTGCTGCGCTGGTTTCAGGGATATATTTAGAGGCGGCATCGATTAAACAAGCTGGGAAGTACTTTACAGCGTCATCTATGCTTAGAGCAGACATGTCTGACCATTATATGTTAGTGAGGGTTCGATACCGTTCCCAATCGGCTGAGTCAACCTTCCATCGAGGAGCCTGCGGGATTGCGTCATTTTGAATTGGTGCACTCAGGTCTATCGGGAAATGGTCACTTCCGTAAAGTTTTTTTAATACATTCCATTTGAAATAGGGTAAAAGCGTCGGAGATGCAATACTAAGATCAATGGAAGAGTATGAGTTGTTGGCAAGGCTAAAAAACGTGGCTTCCTTCGCATTCAAAAGACATGTGCCAGAGGAGAAAAGAAATTGTTCAATAAGGCGACCTCGCAGCGAGAGTCACCCCATAGACTGCTGTGGGCGTTGAAATCTCCAAGGACTAAAAACGGTTCTGGTAGTTCATCAATTAACGAATTAAATTGATGCTTATGCAGCTGGAAGTGCGGGGGTACGTACAGAGAACAAATGGTGATTAGTTTATTTAAAAGAACGGCTCGGATAGCAACTGCCTCGAGGGATGTTTGAAGCTTTAAATGTGTACACGCTACACTTCTGTCAACTATGATGGCTACGCCACCTGATGACGCCGCAGCATCATCGCGGTCCTTTCGGAAAACGAACGTGGTGACGGAGAAAGTTAGTATGTGAGGGTTTTAGGTGTGTTTCCTGTATACACAGCAGCTTTGGACCGAGTTCGTGGATAAGTTCCTTGTACGTCATCGAGATTATTCAGAAGGCCTCTGATGTTCCACTGTAATATTAGTGGCTTCATATTAAACATAAAGTGCTGCTGTGTGTACAGTAAGAAAGTGCTAAGTGTTCACGTGTGTTGTTCTCTCTTTCAGGAAACAGGACCGTCATCCGGCCCTGTTATTAACTTTTTTGTTTTCTTGGCACGGTCCAGAGAACCGCGCAGGTCCTTGGGCACCTGAGGTGCCGATGTGTCCATTGCCTCCTGGGAGGCACTGGATGCCCGCATGTGCGAGCTGGTGGTTCGAGCTTGGGGCCCCGGCTGGTGGGAAGAGGCCTTGAGGCCCGAAGACCCTGGAGTCGCCGGGCTCTCCTCATGGATCGGCGGAGTAGGCTGTGCTACTGCCGCCGCGGGGGCAGGAGCCACAACCGACGGCTCACTCTGCGTGGGCCGGAGGAGTGGCGGAGGCCGGTGCGGCGCTGCCCCCTTACGCGCCGCATCAGCATAAGATGTGCTGTGAAAGAGCCGAACATCTTTTTCGCGCCTCTCTAAATGAGATGTTTTCTCGTACTTTAAGTGAAACGATATACTTTTCTTTTCTCCATGTAGAACATGATCTTGAATACGCCGTTGCAGCTCACACAATGAGGTGAGGCTTCACAGTTATCAGCACTGTGATCGTTTGAGCCGCATCTTGCACAGGTGGCGTGTCCTTTACATGTGTGTGAACTATGGCCGTATCTTTGACATTTGAAGCATCTGCGCGGATTCGGTATGTATGGCCGGACTCTCAGTTTTGTATAACCAGTTTCGACGGTCTCAGGCAGTTCGCTGGATGCAAATGTTAGGATGATGTGTTTGGTGGGCTTCTCTGTGTTGTCCCGTCTTATTTTATTCTCTGGACATTTACCACGTTTTGGTCTTTCCAGCCGTCAAGAAGTTCGGTGTCTGTAAGACTTAGCAGATCGTCGTCAGAGACGGCTCCACGAACAGTGTTCATTATGCGATGCGGGGTTACACTAATGTTGAAGGTTCCGAAAGATGTTAGTGTAGGCCATTTTTCATACTGCGTACGGTCTCGCAGTTCAAGCAGCAGATCGCCGCTGGCCATTTTGGTTGCTTTGTAGCCTGGACCAAGTTTCTCTGTCAAGCTTTTTGCGACCAGAAAGGGAGAGATGGTCCTTGCTTTTTCTTCGGTGCTGTCACTGTGTATGACGTGAAACTTAGGGAAATGTTTTCTTCGTTGAAAAGAGTTCAAGTGTAGCTTCGGTGCGTAGCCTTTTAAGGCTACGATCGGATGGTGGGATGGATGCTTTAAACATGCTCTAAGGTGTTTGTTTTCGGCAGTGGTGCCAGCCACCCACCACCGAGCCCAACGAGGGGACGCGACAGGAAATGTGAAAATACAAGTGCTGCCATCGCCAGCTGTACACCACTACTATAACCTGATATGATATAACCTGATATAACCTGAACAGTGAGAGAGAAAGACGAAGATGTGAGGAGAGAGAGACAGGAAGAGGCGACTGCCGATTTCCCCTGGGTGGGTCAGCCCAGGGGTGCCGTCTACGTGAAGCCGGGGCCAAAGGGGTGTGTTGCCTCCGCCGGGGGGCCTTAAAGGTCCAAACACCCGGCGTCGGCTCAACCCCAGATCCCCTTTTCCCCGGACACGGCTAAGCCACGCACGGCTAAGCGTGGGAGGTGGGGGGTCGAAACCCCCCCATTAGCTCGGGTCCGTGGTGTCGCCACACACCAAACGCCTGCTTGTGCAGACGCCCCTGCGGGGGATATTAAATAACATGATGAAAAAAAAATGAAAGCGTGGCTGTGTGGTAGAACAGTTGCTTGCCACGCAGACGGCCTAGGTTCGATCCTCACTCAGACGCGGAAATTTTTATTACTTATTTTATTTGCATCTTTCTCGATTTTTCAGTCACAGACAAGATGATGATTTCTCGCTAAACCAACGACGCCGACACCGACACTGATGCCGACGCCGCAAGTTCTGTGAAATGAGCTCTTTAACGCTATCGCGTTAAAATATTCTTGGCTCTAATGTACAACCTTAGGCTCACACTTTCTTAGCTGAAGGCATTCCTTAGCTCAATCAAGCTAGCAGGCTTAGCTAAAAAAATTGCGTTGTAAATGATGTTTAAGCTGTGTCAGGGGTGAGCATAAATACTGGGATAAGCATTCGAGAATACAGATATTGAAATCTATGCGCTGGAAGCCTAAAGTAAATATGCTCAGATACATTTGTATTTGGCGTTACGGCATATATTTCCCAAATACCTTAGAAAAAGGCGAAAAAAGGTATTCTGGCTACAGATACAGGAATACCGATACAAGAATACCAATACTGGAATTATTTTTAGATGCGAAGCAGCTTAGGGTGGAGTTCAATCCGCTGGTGGTGGTGTGCGTCCTGACCACCCTTACTGCGCATGCGCCTACTCTCTCTCCCATTCTCCTCCTTTACGCATGTTTTCGGTCGCCTTCTCTCCTCCCACACGCTGCAGCGCGTACTCTCCTCCTTTACGCGGGCGTTCGTTCGCCTTCTCTCCTCTCCTCCCCCCCACACTGCAGCCTGTAAACCCACTCCCTCCTCTCCCTCCCCCGTTTCAGTTAAGCGCGTGCGCTAGGTGGAAGAAGTCTCGCTTGAATCGTGCGGTCGTTCCGTCGGTTCCCGGTTCGCTGCAGTTGTCTCAAAACCCTCGCTACCCTCGCCGCAGACTCGCGTTGTCTCTCTGTAGCGGAAGCGGTAGCTCGACGCCGACGCTTGGCTCCGACGGCCGAGTGAACGTAAACGGAAACTTGGTGTGCACCCCCCAATGCTGCTTCGCATCCCCTCGTGGTTCCCTTTAGTGGGAGATGGTGTAATTTTTTTTTAAATTTCTAGGATGCTGATGTATATAAAAACGTTCAATCTGTTCAGCGTAGCATTGTGATTATTGTTCCACTGCATTGAAACTTGCAAGTCAAGCACATTGCTCAAATTACTAACAAGGACCAGCGAATCAAGATATAGTATACATTTATTCCCAACTGAATTAGGATCTGCCATGCTGAGATGGTTCTTGCGTTGACTGCACTTAAGGAACAGCACCATCTCGGATAGGCTTTCATTAAGACATGTTGGTTCGGTGTCAACACAACACTTGCTGCCCGAATATTACTTGTCCACCAGAAAAATTTTTAGAGGGTGGTGGTGACTGCCTTGAAAGGCTGTAATATTTGTCTGCAGAGCATGATAGTACTGCATTACCGATTCTGCCAGCATAGCGTCGCGAGCGTTACCGCATGGGCAATTCTGTGCACGTGAGGAGTCCGCGCCACCACCAGTGTGTGGATACCCTGCGGCGTGCCATTGGTTGGCTGAGCTTAAAAGTCGTCCTTTCCCACGTGCATGTGAGCTGATTTCAGCGAAACGGCCGTTGACGGATACACCGGATGTGACGCTAAGCCTACACGTGACATAGCGCTCGTTGCGTGCTTTTATTACAAGACATACATAGAGCAGTGCAAATAACCGTGCATGAAAACGGGGCCACGTGATAGTCGACGGGCCATGAGCAATGAATATAGCGCCGAGGTGCCCGTTAATGTCCTTCGAACTGGTTTGAACGCTCACGATCATGTATCCCAGGCAGCACACAACGTAGGGCCAATATTGGCTTTACGGCGGCTATGCGAGGCCCAATCCCGGCCGAATGTTGTTCGGCATTGAGCCATTATTGGCTGAGCCTTGGACTTAGCCGGCAATAATCGGCCGGTTTTGCCGCCATTCATCCAATATTGGGTTTCTGCCGGCCAATATTGGACCTGGTTTGCCACCGTTCCCGCCGATATCAGCCGAGCCAATGGCTTTCATACGCAAATATAGGGCCAGTTTTGCCATTCTTCCACTGTGCACTGTGCTATTTCTTCTGGTGTTTGGTTCAGTTCTTTATTTTAACCTTCAATAGTTCATCTTGCTGTGAAATGCAAAAACCATCTTTATATTTTAGACACGTATCCTGCACCAGTTGTGCAAAGGAAACCAAATCGCCTTATGCGCCAAGTCAGCAGGTCGGGAACAACTGTCATTCTGTAAAAGTACAACAGGCCTTCAAGCACCTCGTCCGCTGTTACTTTTTCAAAGTAGATGCGCTCCACACACACACACACACACACACACACACCTGCAGTTCTGGGTGACCTGTCTACAGAAGAAAATCACACCACAATTTTATCGGGATGGCCACTTGACCATGAACTTCTGGAATATAATATGGATGTGTCCTCTTGAGTTGCGCTTCCCCATTTACAAGTTCAGCACAATATGCTTTATCTTTGCATGATTCATGCACTGCCTGTCCTGCTTTTGATGCTGGACATTTGACTTCCAACAATCCAACTTCGTTGCCATCCCTGATGATGCGGTCAGTGGAGGCTGCCAAAAAGGGTTTTTTTCCAGGACGTGAAGTCCCGTTTCCAGTATTTCTATGTCTCTGTCATATAGATGCATTAAAGATGTGTATTCCTCAACAGCCACTGCTTCATTTTTCCGACCATACAGCCTAGGTTATGATTATTAGGTTACGTTTCCTTCTTCGGATAGAGGAATGCCTTTTGATTAGGCCTTCAGGGTTTAGGCAGTGAACAATCTTGAAAAGAGTTAGAGGCTGTCAGATGGCCAGTCCTCTGCTGTACCCACTCCGGGTTCTTAGCTTGGCCGAGTGTCCTCTTGTATATCTCCGCTGCCTCTGCTGGCGATAGCGCTGCCTGCTGTCGCACATATGACTAGAACATTCCTACGCACCTTTCGGAGTGGAAAATCTGTTTCCAGAAAGGGCACTTACATTTTGAAGGGGTGGTGGAGCTCCTGTGCTGTATCTATTCCATAATAGACGTGGCCTATTCTTAATCTCAAACGTAAACTGCCTGTCTGCGTCTGCTCCGCTCAGTGGAAGCGCGCGTTGAATTCGACACTTGACGTTGAATGACACAGATTTATTGATGACATTTTTCTTAAAATTACGTCAGCGAGGGGCGTCACAGGCACACGGTTCTGTCCTGGAAGTAAGAGGAAAATTTATTAGTTTTCTCTAGTTCGAGCATTTCATGGTGAAGTGAAAACAGCCGATAATGAAAACAGTGAAACTAATTGAGCAGTCACTCTAGTTTAGTTCTTTTTTTTTCACTAGTGTTTCCTACAATCACCTTAGTTGGCACTCATTTTCCGAAAGCACAAACATGCTATATTGTCGTGGAACCATCAAAAGCTGATACATTATTGATGTGTAATTTCAGTGCAGTAGAAGTGAACAAAATTGTGTGCATTGAGTTTAAACAACGTGCCTTTATGTGAAAAATATAGTGAAGCCATAACTGAGGTGCTCTTGCGAAAATTTCATTTGAAATCCAAGATGGCCCAGTTATGAAATGAAGTCGTATTCAACACGATCTGCAGTATGAGTAATGCCTGTTTAATCCTAAAGGGCGATATGGGATGGAGAAGTTTTGACGCGAGGGAAGCTGAGAGTAAAATAAGGTTCGAAGAGAGGCTGAATAATATGAAAGAGATTAGATAGGCAGAGAAAGTGTTCCGTTATTTGTATAGGAATGGCGTGGGTACACAGTGGAGCAAAGTAACAAGAAGGCTCACTAGTAAATATACGGCTGGCAGTGTTAGCGGTAGGGCAACAAAGAGCGTTAAACGAAAAGTCAGAGAGGCGGAGAGGATGAACTGGAACGCAGCGATGGAGAAAAAACCGGCCCTGAGTAACTACCAAAAGGGCAAAAATGAAATAAGGAGGGAGCCATTTCATGATAAATGGGGAAGCACATTTCTGTTAGAAGCGAGATCGGGTTGCCTTAGAACGCGTAGATATAAAGCGAGATTTAGTAAAGAAGAAAAATGCATTATTTCCAAAATAATTGGATTTTACATTGCATATCATATAGATTTTAGGTAGCGCCAATGAAATTGTAAGCATAATAAATAACATTGAGGGTTAAAATTTCCTAAAATTAGTGAACTTGTAGAACCAGCTCCTTGGCCGCTGACTTTTTTTTCACATGCAGAGTTTTTCAAACCAGAGAATGAAGGAAGACATAGAGAAATATTGAGGCTCCTTATGCCTTGAGTCAGAGTTCGGTAGGGACCACGTTGACGAATTGGCAGAGAATCAAATTCATGGTTCGAGCCAACTTAGTGATAAAAAGTGGAGTGAG
The DNA here is from genome assembly GCA_030522465.1 of Rhipicephalus appendiculatus. Lineage (NCBI taxonomy): Eukaryota > Metazoa > Arthropoda > Arachnida > Ixodida > Ixodidae > Rhipicephalus > Rhipicephalus appendiculatus. The sequence goes on from JALIZH010011014.1 coordinate 86,181, forward strand.
GAAGGCGACTTGTTGAGCAGTCGCCTCCGTAATAGCTGGGTCAGGTGACCACTCACGATGTTCTGTCAACTTCAGTAAAAAAAAAACCGCCAGGCCTGCGTGGGACGCGCCGCACAGCCACAGCGAAAGCTGGGAGAGCGGCCTTTCTAGAGCCTATTTTAAACACTCTTGGGGCAACTACTACAAGCGCACTTGCACTGTACCCACTACACCATAAATCATCATAATTTTTGTGTAGTGGGGAAGCGTCTATTATGCCATTATTCTTCATTCTTCGGAAAAGCGCGGTACCCGCTACACTCTTGTAACGCATTATGTGCATTATGTGCACTTTGTTGATGCTGTGGCTGACGACGATGAAGAATTATGCCTCAGGCTTTTGTAATGGGTTGGAGCATTGAACGACCCACTCGTTACGCAATTGGCATTGTGTGACGCCTGGTTCTTACTTTACTGCTCTAAAACGCTTTACAACTCACGTTAACGCGATTCCTTAGCCGACATGAAGCCGGCATAGGGTCAGTTTGCACCGCAATTTCAAGCAGCGGAGTAGCTCAGTGGTAGAGTGCTGGGCTGCCACGCAGAAGACCCGGGTTCGATTCCCGTTCTGTCACAGGTGTTTTTTATTTCTTTAGTTTTTTTCTTATTTCGTGCGATATTGGTTACGGACACCGGCGGCGGCGGACAACTACGGCGCAGAAACGACCCTTGTTGTGATCTCATAACAGCTTTCGCTGTAAAATGATGTGTTTTGGAAGAAGACACATTCGACTGCAAAAGCCTCACTTGCCCGGAAGTGGTGAGACAGCCGATGTTCTTGTTGGTGTCAAAGCTCCTTTGCCGGCTTTCTCATCCTAATTGAATGCAACATCTTTTTGAAGTTTTTGCTGACAAAACGGCAGTGCGCCCTAGTTGTAGCCATAGAAAAACTTTCCAAGTTACTCTGCAAAAGATGAAGCAGGTTTAGGTATGGACCTGATCTTGGGCTGCATACGATCTCTCATGAACTTTGTTCGTCACCAGGCGCCCAAGAATTGAAAGCACCAAGAAAAATGTGCCACAAGATCAATCCGCAGACAACTCTCCTGGAGTGTAAAAGGCACCCGGCATAGCCGAACGATTGGACTCAGCTGTACTTCTGGCCATCGGTATACAGCTTGACATCTGCACATCACTGCAGGTTGTCAAGGGTAAGTTCTTGTTCAAGGACGCGTTGTATGAAGTGCAACGTATACCTGTGCCGTTGGCCGCCGCCGTCATCCCCGTATATGTATATGTATATATATAACCGGCCCCCGCCCGTCGTTCGTGAGCGTGAAAAGACGCGAGGAGGGGGGGGGTCCCTCGAGCGACCTTCAATTTTACGAGCGCGGTCGTCGCGGGCGCGCGCGTTATCTCTCCTTCTCGGCGGCCGACAGCGGCGGGCCGGTGTACCCGTTCTACGTGCTGCGCTCTCAACGCGAAAAGAATGTGGTGAGCAGTGTCCCTGGAGCGGCCGTATGCTCTTAAAGCAGCGTTTTCTACAGCTGCGTGAGATCGGATCCAAAAGAGTTAGCTGCCAGCCTCACTTCGTATAACATTACAATTTGTTGCTATCGCATTCATTGCTTCACCCTTGCGGTGAAACTGACTTTTTTTTTTCAGGTCACGTGCAATCGTTTAATCATGTTTCTGACCCGTGTGTTTTCACTGAAAAATTGTGATTTTCGTTTAAAGGATAACGGTAATTTAACTTCCAGTCATGTGTTACGATTTCCTAAAGTTAGCGAACCAACCCAACCAGCCCAAGCGCTAGACAAGAAGAGCATCTATGCTCTTCTTGTCTAGCTGCCACTGTTAATCTCGGGTTTTTCGCCGGGTCGCCTTACATTAGCTTTGTTTTCTTTCCCGTCCATCTTGCGTCCATGATTTATGGCGTAGTGGGTACCATGCAAGTGCGCTTGTAGTAGTAGCCCCAAGAGTATTTAAAAAAGGCTCTAGAAAGGTCGCTCTCCAAGCTTTCGCTGTGGCTGTGCTGCGCGTTCCGCGCAGGCCTGGTGGTTTTTTATCAAATGCATTAATTTTTTTTCTGCCAACTCTATAGACGGGTACAATTATTTCACTATGTCAGCTTCCACCACTGCGTCTTCTCGCCTCTCAGCGACTGCTGACACAACATTGCCCACTTAGTGAATTGAGCCCAGATGCCTACGGCGACGTAAGGAATCGCGAGCTTTCGTGGCCCTCGACGCTTTTCGCCATCTTGTCCTGGAATTCCTCAAACGCAGAAAACTTCGACAAGACTCCCTTTGGTAACATGAGAATGTCGACTGCCCGCAGGAAATTACTCAGATGCACAGCAAGCGCCCCCACCCACAACAAAAGCAGGTTCTTAGGTGATTGAATACAATGAAGAAAAGAACGCTGACCATCTGAAAGTTTTCACGGACTGACCGGTTGACATAGAGCGCGGAGCAATCCCTCAAGGTTTCCTGGGCTGCGCGACTGGACTGCGTTGTTTCGTCATCAGCATGTCAAACCGTGGCGATTCAGACAGCCGTGAAGAAACTAAAGATTGGTAGGGAGCAACAAGTGGTGCTACTTTCGGACAGAAAGCCTGCTCTACAACTGTTAAAACATGAGTTGGTTTTAGAGAGGTACGCTCAAAATTCTTCTCTCCATATTCTTAAAGACCTGGACTAAATATAAAGTCTAGCGTTCGACTAAATATAAAGTTTTATACATTTCATTTCATGTGGGCTGACATATTTGGCCGAAGTGCTGTGGAACTTGTGCTAACAAAGAATGCTCCTAGAGACGATCACTGCCTTTTAAGAGAAGCTGTCAAGAGGCATTTCTGTGCTTTATGATTGAGAGCTCACTAGCCATGCATGAGAAAAGGGAAAACCAGGGAAGAGGCATTTGTTTTACATCACATTCGGATGGGGTCATCGCGTACACCAGCGTGGCTCCACAACATCACATTCTCCACGACGCCATTGTGCCCTGCTTGCAAGACCTGCGGTGATATAGAACATTATTTGCTTAATTGTCGTGAACTTGAGAAAGATTGTCAATGTTTCTTGAAAGGACTCCAACGTTTAGGCTCGCCACACGACAGTATATATGATATTGTGTTTCCGCGTGGTCACCTGATTTTCAGGAAGGCGGTGTCGCGGCTACTCTTGGCAGTTTTTAAACTTTAGAGCCCTCACATGTGACCGGTGATGAGTGAAACTTCTGCGGGGGTGTACGTGCTGATATGAGAGTCCGGTACAACTCTGTGTGTGGAGTAGCTCATAGGTCACCGCCTTGCGCATGGTTACCTAGTGGTGCGTGCGATTTCTTATCTTGCCAGAGCTTCGCGTTATAAAGGATATCAGTTCAATATAATCTGAAAAAGAGGAAAACGGGTGGGGCAACTGCCTGCAAATTCCGCAAGGGCCATCTGCCGGCAACCTACAATATCATCATGTTGTTCATAATCATTATCATGCCACAATCCTGTGTCTTTGGGGAAAAAAAACGATAGCTATATGTTCACGCCTTAATCTCTCGTTCACAGCAACGACAGTCACGCTCAGTATGTTCGTCAGTTGGACGTTTTACCGCTTTTTAGGAATTTTTTTTCTTTGAAAGACCGCGGCATGCCATGCTAATTGACGGCCCATACTCTTACAGCTGCATTTAAATGCCAACGATTGAATGAATCAATCAATGACTCAATCCGTCACTCTGTTATGAATGGTGAGGTAATCACAGCACACACACACACACACACACACAGATATATATATATATATATATATAGTACTTGATGAAGATCGGTCTCCGATCGAAACGTCACCAATAAACAGTTTTTTAGAAGCGTACATATATTTTTCCTATTTTGTTCTACGGCAACCGAAGCCAAACTCTTCATAATCTACGTATATATATATATATATATATATATATATATATATATATATATATATATATATATATACTGGTGAGAATCCCGCGATCAAAAGAAAACTCGAACGGAACAATCGGTGAAATCTATTGTGAATAAGCATAAAGTAACAGCTTATTATTGGTCAGCTTCTAGCGCATAAGAAGTTCACGTGCTTCGTGATGCCAGCATGCAGAAAAAAAGTGTTCCACGCTCGCCTTCCTGGCTGCTAGAAGTGGTGACTAATACTGCCACGTTTAAATGCATACGCATAAAGTGCACCGGAAGATGACCGCCGTTGTAGCTCATCTCGTAGAGCATCAGACGCGTTACTCGAAAGGTCGTAGGTTTGGTCCCTGCTAGCGGCACGCTGCATTTTGTTCCACTTTACCTTCTTGAAATTTACATCATAATTACTATATATAACATACACTTCTCTTTGCTAGGCTTTCTTATTGGTTTGTTCTAATTAACGTTGTGTTTAAAAAAACGAGGCCTCAAAATTCCACTTCCTTCCTTCATTTCGTTGCGAAGTTCTCGTTCTAAAGACTTTATGTCTTAAGATAGTATGCGAGGGATTATTGTTTAGTTGGGATTATTAGAGTACAGTAAACTGGGCAAGTTGGTATTGATTCATTATGTTTACAGCGCTGTGTCCTGTCGTATGTGTGCCTTAGTAAGTTTTCTCGTTCTTTTCGCGCTGTAAACATAACGGGATTATTGCTTAGTCGGGATCATTGCCAGGATTATTGGTAGCTGGGATTATTGGTGAGTCGTAAAGAGATCACGTGCTTCGTGACTCCAGCAGGCAGAAAACTGTTTGACACTCGTCATTGAGGCTTCTGACTAATACACCCACGTGTAAATGCACACAATATATAGGCCCCGTAAAGTGCACGGGGCGGAGGGGGGCTGACCGCCGCTGTAGCTCAGTCGGTAGAGCATCGGACACTTTTTTCGAAGGTCGCAGCTTCGGTTCCTGCCAGCGACAAGTTATCTGTTCTGCAACTTTACTTCCTTTACATTTACATCATAATTACTACATATAACATTCCGTATACTTTCCTTGGCTTTTGTGTCTATTAATGATAATTAATGATGAGCTGTAGTCATTCGAGCCGAATCACAACACAAATCCATTGATCCATGTCCACAGTATTTCTCTTCCTCAAGGAGAACACTACCTCTTGTTGACTAAAATTATGTGCAATATACTGTGCATATTTCTGCACCGAGGAGGGGTTACAAATCAGCTCTCCTATTACAAACAATTGTGTGAAGTATATTCTAATGTTGTCTAAAGCGGACGCCATTGCCCTTTGAACGCTGTAATGAATATTCCATCCACAAATGTCTTGCATGTTTCTCGCATAATCTTTACTATCTGTAAAAAAGTTCTCCTGTCGGAGAAATAATTTCGTGATTCAAGAACTGTCAATGCTAGATCCGACAAAATTTTTTGTTGATCGCCCGAAAGGTCAGTGGACATGTTCCATATACCGCAGTATAACTTATGGTTGAGTGCGCTGTAGTTTTATCACCATAGGTTTAATGCCCATCACCCTTAGCTCTCTTGATAAAGCCTGTTTATGTTCTGTGATGAAGAAAAAAAAAAAGAAACAGTCATTGAGAACATTAAGAGGATTGTGACCTTTCGCATCATTTATTTCACTGCTGCCCACGGTTTATTGCCACATTTTACAATGCAGTAGTAAAAATCGTGCATCTTCAACAGCTTGCAACAGTAAAACTACGCGTAGATAACACATATATTTTTGTATTTCATACGTGCTTACGTACTTTCCTGGGTCAAGTTGAAAATTCCATGAACGCCATCAAAACTCCGCGCATTTTATATAGTAGCTCAATATATCTTTTTGCATCTGCTGCAAACATGTTTGTCTCCATGTGGATCAGTGGCTAAGGTGCTCAGCTGCTGACCCTAAGGTTGCGGGTTGCGATCCCGGCCGCGGCGGTCGCATTTCGGTGGAGGCGAAATGGTAGAGGGCTGTGTACTGTGCGATGTCAGTGCAAGTTAAAGAATACCAGACGGTCGAAAAGTTGGGAGCCCTCCACTACGGAGTATCTCATAATCATATCGTGGTTTTGGGACGTAAAACTAGATATATTAATATAATATTATTATGTTTGTCTCTATTGTGTTTAAGTGCAAAGCAATTTCCTAGTGTTTTTAAGGCCGAAAACAAGTGAGCCCCTCATTGCGCATCGTGCTCTCACTAAGAAGAGGAACTGCGCCTCAAGTACTGGTGAGGAACCATCTCATAATGGCAATGCGCTCACGTGCTACTTTCCCACCTAGTTGGTCCATTTTGCTCGAATAAATTTGAAACAAGCAAGCTATTTTGAAAGGAACGACTTTAGGTAAACACGCGTGCGTCCCAAATTCATGCATATATGCTGCCAACAATTATCTAGTTGGGCTAAAGTATACAAAAGCTAATTCTGAGAAAAAAATCATGCTTACGACTGGGTGCGGACAGGGTGACGTAACCAGAAACTTACAAAATTACTTACTTTTCACTGTGCAACAGCATGAATCACTTAATGCGATCTATACTACAGAGGGAACAAGCCTTCTGTCGCCTTCTCATTATTATTGAAATTGCTGGTAGCGTAAGGCAGTTATTGTTTTAAGACATGCATTTCACTCAAACAGTTCGCTTTGAGCTCTGTTGATCTGCTGCACATTATTATTGCTGCCTCTGCTTTCTTGTTGAAGCTCCTCTTTTACAGTCTGTAATAACTCACGAAGAGCCACAATAGTAAATGCATATTTCGTAAGAAAACACCTTTACATGGCTTAAACCAAAGGATACGCCATATGTTCTAGTCGGGGATATTAATACATACATCGTACAAATACGCACACGCACTGCAAAGATCGTCAGCAACCTTCCATGCGGCACATATTCTGGATAAATGTATTACATACGCGGATCTGATGGTAGTCTTGTAATGTTATTTGTGATAGTCGTGCTTTTCGGACATCATTTGCGGTTGCAGTGTTCGCTGCATGTAATAAATGGTACATGTAGGCTACAATCAATCAGTAAGTTATCGTGCACGTTGTGCAGCCCCTCAGGAGTACACGAAGTAACGCTGCTCATGACAATCAGATCAGTGCGCCATAACATGGATTTATTTTGTGCAAAATTGACGGTGTTTGGTTTAATGTCAGTACCGATATGTCTGATCAGCTTACAATGAGCCTGCAATTACTAAGTTGACACTAAGGTTTTGAATCGGCGAGTAAGGCTTGACTCCGAGCCATGCAATAGGGAATAGGGTGTTACTGACCCACCGGATACTGACTCGCCGACCGTGCTCGCTGCAAAATCGCTTACCAGTCGACATCGCAAGCCGCCATCCGCTTCCGCGCGTCTCTCTCAAAACGTGTTCTCAATCGGCAGCCAACGACGCAATAGCCGCGCTGTTAGCTCCCGGTCGTATATTATTTTTCTCTCAAGCGGAGCTTGTGTCTACGGCTACGAAATTGACGGTTGTGTTGTGTGCTGCTACGTGATGTGAACGGTGAAGCACCTCGCAAAACGCAAAATGCCTCAACGCTGCTCTGTGCTAAAGTGTGCGAAAACCAGCACAGGGAGAGACAAGCCATGTCACACATTTCCTACAGAGCCGAAGCTTTGAAGGATGATGATTCGCGCTGCGCGCCCATCGCCGCCAACATGGGTGCCTTCAAAGCGTGACTTCCTGCCCTCCGAACACTTCGAGGATAGTGACTATGAGACAAGGGGGCGTATAATAGGGAGGGGGGAAAAACAATGGGCCCTTCGCCTCCCCCCCCCGCCCCCCCCATGAAGGGGAGCCCTGCGCGCGCTTATGCTGCTGCTAGAGTGTAATACCGCAGTTCACGAGTGGCGTTTGCGGCGGCAGCATAGTGCGCTGGAGCTTTTGGTTAATAATTTTTAATCGTGTCGCTCTGCAGACAGGCTGTGCTTGACTACCATGCAGTGGTCGATAATGCGATTGTATATCTATAATGTATATCTATAAGTACACAGAGAGCCCGCTGTGACATTTTGATCCTATTTATTCCAAACTGCTGCAGTGCTCTAGCGCTTTCTGCTGCTATTTGATACTTTCGAAACAGTGCCGGCGTTTATTTCTTGTGTGTGTATACTGCAACACGTGACCCTTTCATTCTATACTGAAGTTACCATCCCATTACAATATAACTGTTGCCTTGTGCAAAGCGCGCCCTAATCACTGAGAACTATCTAGATATTCTTAGAACGTTCCCATAACATTACGTGCACAACGCGAACATTAGTTAGTTCTGGAAGTTACGCGGCGGCTAGTGATAACGCTTTAATCTTCGATGATACTTGTATAAAAGCCGATGTGCTTGGACGCGTGTCCGTTTATCGACGATCGACGCTCTATGCACCGATATGAGTGTACAGCGTTTATTGCTTGCTATAATTTGAGTGTCCGCTCCGCGGCCACATGATCGGTCAAATAAAGAGTTTCAGCTAGAAGAAGCCGACTGCTGGCCTTCGTCCACGTCACGACCCCGTGGCAATGTGCAATTGCTTTCAGGCCATTCGGACAGCCTCATCAAGTTGTTAGACCAGCGCTTGTCCTGTCCACTTCTTCTCTTTTGTATTTTGTCAATTTGTGCGCTACCGAACGATGGGCTTTAACACATTTGTTTCTCTATACTTGAGTGTGCCTCAGATTTTCAAGATATTTATCACACTGTGCTTCAGAGTTTCGATGAAAGACCGGAAGAAAAAAATGTCCAACACGCAGTGCCAGTTGCTTGGAACAGCACAGTGTGCCTCTCTTGAAGACAGCCTCACCAAGTGTGGGACTGGAATTGGCACGCATCAAGAACATTCTGATATTCAGCCGCTGATTCATGCCGGAGAAATGCGTGAAAAAGAGAGGTAAGAAACCGTGCACATTACTGACTTACTGCAGACTGCTATTTCTTCAACTGGCCTAACAGGTGTGTGATTAGTCAACATGGTGTGACGTTCGTTTTTTGTGTTTGGCTTTACTTATACAAAGCACTTCCGCAGGTTTTTCAAAGGAGAGTGAACAATCACTTAAATTCCATGATGAGCATCCATACATCAATCGAGCATCAGAAAACATGGTGTGGAAGCACATCTGCTGCATTCACCACTGGCAGTAAAACGCAAAACCTAAAAAAACATAACTGACATATTTCAGACTACCATTTCCTCAAGTGGTCTAACAGGTGGGTAATTGTGCAACATGGTGTTATGTTCACGTTTTTTATGTGTTTTGCCTCACATATACGATCATGCATTAAATGCGAAGCATTTCTTTGCGTACTGTAAGCACTTTTGCGTTTCTATCTATCTCGTATATGCGTACTGTAAGCACTTTTGCGTTCTATCGTTATCTATCTATCTATCTATCTATCTATCTATCTATCTATCTATCTATCTATCTATCTATCTATCTATCTATCTATCTATCTAGCCGCCTACGTCTGGGTGCTCTCGTGATAGCCTCCCTAACTTGGGGTAGACTAAAATTTGTATGGGAGAGTAAAAGGTATTGACGAATATGCCTGGCTGGTCACGACATCAGTAACGTGAAAATCCCGTCGCGTACGTCGTCAAACTCATTTCTCCAGACACGTATGGCTCATACCCGTGTACCACGGGCAGCGGAATGCGGGTATGCGCCACAGGACTTCAACAATTTATATCTACCCAGGAACGGCGAGAACAGGCATTGGTAATTTAAATGCAAGAGCGCTAAGAGAAACTGACATCGGTGGCGTTGACACTGGTAATTTACAGACAAAAGCGTTAATAAACGGACATCGGTGGCGTTGACGCAAGGAGAACAAAGAATAGAAATGAAAGTCCCAGCAGGAATCGACCCAAGCATTCTGCGTGGCAATCAAGCATTCTACCACAGAGCCACGTCATGTCACGAAACTGCATTGGAAGAACACCCTATGCAGGCGTAATATTGGTGAAATGTATATTGTGGTTGCACTGCTGGCTATTTAATTTCATCAACATTACATACTTACTGCTATGAGGAATGAGTCATATCGGGTTAACGTCAGTTGTTAACGTAAGCGCCATCCACTGTAGTTGGTCCACGAAGCACTATCCAGGGCTACCATCCTTGCAAGCAAAAGCTGTACATATCAGCTTTCGGCTTCTGGTGTTGGTGATATCCATGTTTCTGTTAGCATCGTTACACAACTGTAAACAACTGCTAATATGAAACATATGCGACTGTTCAACATGTCTGTGCGTGCAACATTTGTACACATCTTTAGCGCCATTTCATAACGTTTCCCTGAATAAAATTTACCAACCCAGTCACCTTACCTCCGGGTGCTTCGCATAACATCGATTTCCATGGTACTTGGGATCTGCCTATTTTTTTCTGGAGATTTTTTTGAGAGTGAACACCCTATCGAATTCCATGATCTGGATCAAGCTGGGCATGAGGACATGAATCGAGCATCAGAAAACACGGAATGTTAACCGCACCGTCTACTGCAGTCACCACAGACAGTGCAGGGCAACACCTGAAAATTACTTTACATGCTGCATTTCAAACAGCAATAATCTGTGAGAGTCTGTGTACATATTTTGATGCGTTGTGTCTCTCCTTCCTTCCTGCCATAAATTGTAGAGCTTTGTTTCATTGTTGCTTCTGCATAATCAAATCTATAGGTTCGCCTATGACTGGAAAAAAATGTCTGTGCTTCTTCAAAGGAATGCAAGCGACCAGGAATACAAAGTCGCGAGCTGTCCTGACCAAACCCACTGAGGGATTACGAATGTCATCACTCGTCTTCTTAGAGTTCCATTCCAATCCTTAAATGCAGATTTTGATGATGATTTGGAAGAGAACAACATTGATTCTTTATTTTCTCTGGGAGAGTACAGTCACCCAGAGCGTATACGAAACTGATTTCAAACACCAAGATAAAACAATGTGACTTACCGTGTTTTCGAAATAATGACACGAAGAGCGAATATTTATTGTGTTTTAATCTTCTCTGGATGAACTTCTCTGGGCATGCTCAGTGTGCGCGCAGCGGTGCACGGCTGTTGACAAAAGGAGTAAAAGGCACAATGTTGTATTTGGAAGGAATATTCAAAAATTGGCATGTGTCTACTTGGGCTAGCCAGCTGAAAATTCAAATGAAGGCAGCGGAAAATGTATTGGTGCCTGCTGCATCTCTGTACTATGGATGCAGTATTTCGAAATTGTGGAGAGCACTCAAGAGTATAGGCATAGCATGCCCAAGGCACCGGTATCATTTTGCGATACAAGAAGCTATCGTTGTTCAATCAGTTACAATGGTATGTGATATATCTGCTTTCTATCGATAAAGTGTATTTTCTTGGTAGTCATTGCTTTATAAAACTTATTTTGTCTTCTCACGCTTGGACGAAGCACCAGATACGTCTTTTTGAAAATGGTGCTCTGCAACCGCTACGCCTCGCAGGGGACGCTCCCGAGCACTTGTGCAGAATACGGAACATACTCCCTCATTGACATCGACCGATACAAGGTCCTCCATGTCGAAACTGTGCAGGTATGTCTCTTACACCATGTGCGCATGTCTGGCCGCGTCAAATGCTTTTAATTTTCAAACATGCATTGCCATCTTGAACTTGTTAAATAATTTGCCATAAACTGCTTATAACGCAGTCGAACCAAAAGGGTGGCAGCAGTGAAATGGAGCTAAAGGGCCTCAAGACTGCGTTGCAGATGTTTGTGCTGAATGGTTTGATCATTGAACTCATTCACAGATCGCCACACTCAGATCAAGGCATTTGCTGCCAACGAGGGAAACTTCGAGCGCAACTATGACTGTTGGCACATTGGCAAATGTAAGCATTGTAAACCATACTAAAAAATATTCATTTCATGAAACAGTAGGGGTGTCAGTTTTAAAAACATTTTGTTGTATTCTCTGCAGCACCACAGCTGCCAGTAAACTCAAGAAATGCGTGACAGTGTACTACTGTCATGATTTCCAACAAGCCCAAGCCGCTACCCTTTTCAGAAATACGGCAGCATCACACCATGGATGAACGCGATAATTAAGCGCTTCTATTGGTGTACAGCGTCAAGTGATGGCCCGCCAGAACTTATCCTTCCGAAGCGGCGCTCACTTGTTTCCCACTTAGCAAACGTGCACACGCATGATGACGAGCTGTACCCAAGGTGTCAGCATGATGCGCTGCTCAACAAGTGGCATGAAGAAGGGACACCAGTTATTTTTTACATATGTTTCTGTATAGCATTATTACTATGTTTTTTCCCAAACACATTGCTCTAGGCTCTTCAGCCTATGAAAAAGTCAATGTCATTATTCCGAATAAATCAATGTTGAGGGAAATGCTGAAGCTGTCGACGTCGGCACAGACACATCCAGCGGAGTCGTGTTAGAGTACGATCCTTCAGTTTGCACGCAAGGCTATCCATTTCCACTACTCCAGTATGGTTGCAAGCTAAGATGTTTTGTTAGCAATAAGAAATGGGGCTGAAATTGTCTACTAAGAAACTACTCAGAAGGACAGGACACAAGGAAAGAGACATACCAGCGCAGTGTGACTGCAGTCGCCTGTTTCCTGTTTCCTGTTTCCTTGTGTCCTGTCCTGCTGCGCAGTTTGTTAACGATCCTGTCACACGTTGCCCATCTTTCAGCGCTAGTTACGGAAATGTCTTTTTCCCAGGAACCACCTTCCAGCCTTTCATTATTCGCCTTTTTGCTCGGTGTCAAGATTGCAATACCAGCAGCACGTATTGCTTGCCAAGAAACTTCCGGTCACTTCAATTATCACTCTCTAACACTGAAGCAGAAAGCTTGTTTTTTAAGTTGTGCTAGAGTAAGGAAAGACTCTTTTCCCGCTTTCAGGTAAAAGGAAGGCGCTTAAAGGACTAACTCTTTTAATGTTGTGTGTAGCTTAGAAGAAAATATACTTGAAATATTTGGCCAGCCACAGGGAGAAAAGTGTTGAAAATGGGCAGGCTATTCGCCAAGGCTTTTGTTCCCCGCCAGTGCTATTAGGCAGCGCCAGCGCACAAAACTGGAAGCTGTCCAGGACCTGTGTTTGTAAACAGCGAAAGGGTCTATAATGAGAATAAGACAAGAGAACATGCCTCGTATCAAGGAAAGTATCGATATGTCACAAAGTATCCGAAATCAAAGGAAACTGCTGTTTCTGCACCACTGAAGAAGGCCTGCACGTATGGTACGAGCCACTACTCACTAATGCACTGCCTAACTAACTGCCATGGTTTCAGGTTACATCAAAGAGCTCATAGAGTCCGCCGAGCACATTTGTAGACTGGCGGGATCACTAAATGGAGCCTCGCGTAAGGCTAGTGTCATAGTGCCTCCAACTCTGCCCAGCGAGTTCGATCATGAGGACAAGAATTCACTTATTGCCAAAAGGGGGGGAGCGCTTTCATCGCAAATGCATGTGGAGTTGAGATAGTTCATCATGCGTGATGAAAGCCCTGACCACTAAGGATGTTCACCAAAAACAATACAACAAATGTGCTCCTTCTGATGTTAATTATAAAAACTGTATAGGTCTATCGGTCCAAGTAGCTGGTGTAGTGGCCATTTCTTTTTGGAAACTCCTTCCGGATTCGGTGGACAGCACAGATTCGAATGACGACCCTATTTCGCTGGCCTAGTTTCCCGTACGTCCACCAGACAAACTGCCTATATGCAGTGTACCTGTATTTGCTAAGCAATAAAAAGGAGAGGCTGAGAAATGCCTAATGTTTGTACTCATTTCAGAAGACTGCAAAAGTAAATCAAACCAGTGTTAGTGTTTTGAGAAATTCAGAGTTGCTCTTCGAACAAACTGACACTTATTCAGCTTTACGTACTCCATGTAAAGTACATGCCCGTTAAGAAAGTATAACTGAAAAAGTGGATGCAATGTTATGCAATCATGTTCTTGTGCACTATTCTCAACATTCTTTTGCTCTTCGCAGCACACTCTTTCCTTTTCTGTTGTCATATCAGCGCAGCGGTCACCACAGAAGCACCTGTTGATAAAATAAGAAGCGTGCCCGCATGCATAAGTGATTACAGAGAACAGCAAACACATGAAAAACTGTAGCTCTCAGTACGCGTGCCTTTGCGGCACTGAAGACCTTAATATTTCTGACAGATTGTAATATAAAGTACTGCATGCTTGTATGAAAGAGAGGCCCCGGACTGCCTCTCAGGGAGACTAAACTTCAGACGCGTGGTGTTCTCTGCAAACGTTGGCTTGCGTGGCGACCGACCTACTCGCTATTGCACTTCAATTTTGCTTGATTGACGACACTAAAAAGTTAACTGGATGGGTTACATTTCCTCCCGTAATCGTCGATAACGGATCCCGCTTGACCTCTGTGAACAAGACGCGCACCACTCGAGCTGCCTGATTCGACGTTGCCATGGTTTCTCCCCAGCCGTCGCGCACTTGCACGATTGCAAGGCGATTCTTGAACAAAAGAAATTGAACCACCATCAAATGTAGCATAGTGGCTCTCGGCGTGCTTCCCATGAGTACGTGTACACTGTAAACGAAAATACACCCAGCCGCGGGGTTTCGGGGGATGATGCTCCCTCTCAGTTCCGGTAGCCTCACTCAAACCGGAATGCTCCGGAGCATACACATTCGTTTTCCACCCTTTTACTTCGGTGGGCGATGGACGGAGGGAAGCGGGACGAGTTCCCTGATTTTTCTCTGGTGGATGCTCCGTAAGTGCTCCGGCGCATCACTTATGCTCCGTGGATGCTCCGCAAATACTCCGGTGATGTGCGGGTACAGCTCCTCCTTTCCAGTGACAAAGCGTCCCCCCCCGCACGACAGGCGTCTCGTTAACAATGCGTAGGCTGAGAGGCAACAATGAGGCTGGACAACCCCACCTAACCCCACAGTAACGTTTGAAAAAGCTTTTGTGGTGTTGGGATGCCTTCAAGGCGCTGCGCCGTGCTTCCGACCGGGCTGCAGAAATTAGGCGCCTTTTTCCTTCTTCGAGCCACAACCACCACCACCTTCACTGAACGACCGGGAAAGGAGGAACGTAACTTGCTGAAACTTGCTAGAAGTGACGTAGGCAGCCTCGCCGGGTGGCCGGTCCCCACAAACTAACATGTCGCAGGCCAAGCGACCCGAATCGAAGTGCAGCGAGGATTGCGCGAACCCTTCGCCCGCGTTCGGGAAAAGAAAATCGTTCTGTGCACCTTGTGGACATCACAAGCGACTACAAGCATCAACGAAGGTTGTCATCGACAGAAGGGAGTTGCGGGAACCTTAATCGTGTGATGGTTCCGTGCAACGAACGACACATTGTGATCTCGCGAGTGGCGAACGACCCGGCGGTCGCTGGTGCGGCGCAAAACTGGTGAGTGGGCTCTTGAATTCTCTGTGTTATTATTTTCAAAAAGTACTAAAATTGAGTAATTTTGTGTTGATAACCAAGTAGGTTATCAAGACTAGGCTACCTTTGCAAGATGGCACTAAAAAAT
This sequence comes from Rhipicephalus appendiculatus, assembly GCA_030522465.1. Lineage (NCBI taxonomy): Eukaryota > Metazoa > Arthropoda > Arachnida > Ixodida > Ixodidae > Rhipicephalus > Rhipicephalus appendiculatus. Next base: position 101,636 of record JALIZH010011014.1, read on the forward strand.
TCAGTGGAAATATTGAAAATGCGTTGTTTGGAACACGTGCTTTTCTTTCTTAATATGAATAAATTCGGTATTTTAAGCACACCACTGTAATATTTGGAGCGCTGATCGACTCTCTGTAGATATGCATTAATAGAAAACATCATAGATGTGGGTTGATTCGATAAAAGGTTATTAATTTTTTATAAGTAAACCTAATTCGTTAAAAGATATTTTGGTCTAGACCTGTGCGCCGGACCCAATATTGCCGGCGGCGGCGCGCCGGTGTTTCCACCTCCGGCGGCGGCGCGTCAACGGCGTGGGGTTCATCGGATCGGCGGCGGCGCGGCGCGGGGGGGGAGGGGGGGGGGGTAGATTCAACAGGTGGTGGTTTTTCCCTTGAATTTTGAAAAAAAAATCTGTTTCCCCGAAAGGGCGAAGCAGTGAATGCGACAGCAACATGTCATAATGTTATAACGAACTAAGGCTATCAGCTATAACTCTTTTTTCATCCGATCTCGCAAAACTGCAAAACACTGGTGTATGGGAATATGGCCGCTCCCGGGTGAGGAGCGGTTCTCATGCAGTTTGTCGTATCAGTAGTCACAGCACGAAGTGGTGAGATGATAGCGCGTAGAATGGTATACGAGACGCGTTTGCTGATGCCTGCCGAGATAGCGCGCGCTCCAGCACTCGCGACCTCGCCCTTTTAGTTCAAGTTCACAGGTGCGGATATCGAGCCACGCAGCACCCCCTACTCCGACGTCCCTTCATGCTCCTTCGTCCAGTGAAAGACGGACAGGGCTTCCTTTCTTGTTGAGGAGTGACCGATGGCAGGCCTCGCACGCGGTGTGATGTAATGGCATGCGCCCCACGTGCGATGGAGATGGGCAGCTTGTTTCATGTATGCTTCAGCCGTGTTCCTCGCTAGCACTCGCGAGCTTTTACTAGCGGGTACAGCATACGATGCGCGTACAAATGTTATCGATTTGGGCTTTATACGGAACATGACGGCGACAATGAAAACCTGCACAGAGTGTCCATATAACTGTTATCGCAATAAAAAAATAGACAATAACCGTGCAAGCGGGTTGGCCTATTTTTTTGGAGAGCTGGATTGTCTTCGCTGTAAAGAGTTCATCCGTTGGAAGAATCAAATAATCCGGTGCCTATTCCATTCGTTCCATTCCATATCTCCTCGACACTTATTTCTTTAGAAAGCACGTGTACAATGGGAGCACTAAGCGTTGAGCCCATTAGAATTTCGAGCTTGTCGACTGCACTCTGTTATTTCGCCTTGCGCAATCGGAAACTCACAAAACAGTGTGAAATAAGTTCATAGTTGACGGTAATCATGTGAGGTGGGGAAGAACGGGTGAGCGAATGCATGGCAAAGCAGGGTAGGAGACAATTCACAACTGATATTTCTCGTATATCGACCAATCGAGAATATGTGCCCTAATCATGTAACATGATTTACCGCTCTCGCGTCACGAGGAGCGCAGAAAAAAAACGAAAAAAAAAAAAAGAGAAACGCCAAGAGAGAATAACGCGCTCGATTTTGTATTTTCAGAGGCTGCTTTGGGGCCCTTAAAAAAGAAAGGGCGTGCAAACAAGCAGAAGAGAGTTGTCAAGACACCGCAAACGTCGCTAACTGAAAAATAGTACAGCGGCGGAAAAGCAGGTAGACAAAAAAAAAAACTAATTAACGCAGCTTCGCATTAGTGGTGCCAATCCTGAAGGAAGTGGGGAGTTGTGCAGCCTTCTTTGTTTCTCTTCGGTTTTCTCTTTGGTTCCTCTTCTCTTTCTTTTTCTCTGTTTCCTTTTTTTTTTTCTGTTCTTTTTTTTTCTCAATTTTTACTGATTTCTTCCTCTCTCTTCATTTATTTCTCTCTCTTTCTGGCTGTTTTTTTCTTCCTCTTTTTTTCCTTTCTTTCTCTCTCTATTTCTTGCTCGCTTCCTTTTTTTTCTATTTTTATACCTGGTTTTGCCTGCGTTACGCCAAGCGACTACAGAATACGACAACCCGGGTCCCTAAACTGCTCCGCACTTAATATCATCATCAAGGCGCTCGAAGAACAAGAGGAAGCAGACTTCTCCTTGGCGCGAGCGTGCGCTCACTATGCGACCGATGGCTATACTGTTCGTGGTTTTTCCTGAGTCGCGCCAAGCTACGACAGCATGCGGTGACTGCATACGACAGCCCGGGCCCTTAAATTGCTCCCCACTTAAAATACTTATCTGCGCATTCCCGGGCAAGAGGCGATACCTCTCAGTCAGTTGTGCGTGATGGTCAACGTGAGAGATAACTGGTCACTCTCTTGACTTCCCCCTTGTGTTTTCACGTCGTGTCTTTTCAACATGAATACCTACAAACTAGCTCAGCTATCGGTTATTCTAAAGGTTTCATTGCCTTTACTTCTCTATTTATTTATCGACTTACTCGAGTAAAAAAAGTAAAGGAGAAAGTGCATTAAACCGTCGATATATATTACTTAGGAGCACGGAAGCTTGGGCGAGTTTGTAAGACATTTTGTAACAACTTCAAAGCGCCAAAAAAGCAAGGACAAACGAAAAACAGTGGACACAACGAGCGCTAAGAGCTCGTTGTGTCCACTCTTTTTCGTTTGTCCTTGTTTTCTGGCGCTTTGAAGTTCTTACAAAATATATTACTTATGTATTGATTTATTTATGCACAATGTAGTAGGCCCGAGACTCCACGAATATGTTATCCAGCGAGTTGGGTCGTCTCTCTTTAAGGCTGTAGGACGCCGCAGCGTTGAGGTCAGGCAATACTCTTGAGACTTCTGGAGGAAAGAAATATATACAACTTCCGGGGAGCTATTCTCGATGTGTCCATCTGAAGATGTCCACAGTCCATTTCGGCAGAGCGCATTCAGTTACTCGAAAAAGCGGTTGGCCGTGATGTTTGCGCTTGACCACGTAGATGCGCCCACCGCGGTGGCGTAGCGGCTATAGGGTGCTCGACTGCTGACCCGAAGGTCACGGGTTCGATCCCGTCCGCGGCGGTCGCATTTCGATGGAGGAGAAATAATAGAGGCCGGTGTACTGTGCGATGTCAGTGCACGTTAAAGAATACCAGGTGGTCAAAATTTACCACGTCAATGCACCGAACCCGCCAGCACATTCCCAGCGTAAGAAGAAAGTGGACGAAATTTATATGAACAGGAACTTGTCAAGTGTGAACTTGCTTATGAATGTGTCCCAGATGTTTGAAAACCATGCATTGAATGCGTACCGACCTTCGCAGGTGCGTTAGACGGGCGGCAGCATTTAACCTAATTCGATGGCTTAGGCAATCAGAATTTATGCACAGCCTCCGAGATATACGCCCAAAAGCTGATGTCTGGGCGCTACGTTCGATGCGTTGAAGCGCATTCTGTCCCTCTCATTAGAGTCGAGAGTTGTGAAAGCTTTGTGACACCAAAATTGACGTTCCGGAAGAAGATCCAGAAACAGGGAGCTCACTGGTCACCGCACTCCAGCCAATCAGCTGTGGCGGAAATGAACAGTCCACTAGGGGGGGGCACATCAAGAATAACTCCCCTGCCATAAAAAATCACAGCATATCCACGAAGTGAAATGATGGTGAGTGGGCGAAGCTCGGAGAGATCATTCGGGTAATCGTGAATCCCCCCGTACATTGCCCACTCGATCATGCAAAGACGTGACAACACGCGTCACGTCTTTGCATGATCCTGGGTGTTCGATCGTGAGCTGGGCACGAGCGTCGCCGACTTGTTTTCCCGGCGCTCTCAGCCTCAGCGACAACGCCAGTTCGCGTTCCACGAGAGAGCAAGACGATGCCACCTACTCAGATGCCGAAGTCCACACCAGTGCTCGACGCAACGCCTCGCCTCCGCATGCATCACCACAGAACGCTGCTGTGAGTTGTGAAAGCCACGCGTCCTTGGCTATGGGTGGGTTGTGCCGCGTTGAGTACCGGAGCCGCCGCATGCTCCGCAGATACCGGCTGCCCTGGTTTTGCATGCGACTCACACGATAGCACTGTGGAGCTGACTACCTCCTCTCTGGTGAAGTTCACCTCACTGTCGATCACGATGGAGTCCACCTCCGGTGCTCGACTCCGAGTACCGCGTCGGCTCGACGATCCCAATTATAACAGCGCCATCGCTCCTCTTTAATCGTCAACTATACGAAAACCACTAACGCCATCTAGTGATATTATTTCCAAGGACAACGCCATCTAGTGAGCAATTCTTAAAACTAACTAGAAGTGGCTACTACAACATACTATTACAGAGAAGTGAACGACCCACACCCTAAGGAGCTTCGCCCCTGAAAATGAAACAGGAGCATGCGGGAAACTTTGACAAGAGCTTAGAGCACGAGGGGGTAGTGGCGTCTGAGAAGGTTGGTCTGTGGACATGAGACGCGCGCTCTCGTGAATTTTCTTTTACTTACTTATGAGCTCCCCAAGAAAAAAAGGAAAACAAAGGAAAGCATGATGCTAATTGCGACACGAGCACGAAAGTGGTAGTGGCTTCAGAGGCGGTTGACTTATAGATATGCTAGGCGTGCTCTGGACTGTTTTTTTCCCCTCTATGGTTGAAGCGCATTCCGTTCCTCTACTTTGAGTCAAGAGTTGTGTAAATTTCGCGACGTCATATTGATGTTGAAGAGGAAGAATCGGAAAGAGAGGGCCCGCTGCTGGCCGAGCTTCCTCCAATCAGCGGCGGCTGAACTGGAGAGTCCATTACACCGACACATCGAGAAAAGCTTGCCCAGTGAAGTGATGTATTTTATGCCCCGATTCCCCGTTCGGGTTAAAATGAAAGTCTACCGGCGGCGCGCCGAAATTATTGCTCGGCGGCGGCGGCGGCGTGGTTACTCTGGAAACGTCGGCGGCGGCGCGATCGGCGTGAGCAAAAACAGGCAGCGGCGGCGGCGCGGCGCGGCGGCGCACAGCTCTATTTTGGTCTGATCAGTATACATAAACGGTAATATTTGTCGCTTTCCATATTAATAAACGCCAAGTCGAGGCCTCTCATTACGTATAAATTATTTTGATTTATCATGTAAACTGAATTAATAAAACAGGAATAACTGAAATCAGCGTTAATTCGTTATAAATTTAGCGAATTGGGCTTGGGAAATGTGTTCGGTACAGACTTTTAGAACGCATATACGTACTCATATTGGTGAAAAAAATATACTGATTGTATTAATGGTATCTGAGATATTAATCTCGAAGTATAATTGACCCTTCGGCGGACATGGTGCTTTCATGACAAAAGAGGGGGAAAGGGGCTGACGAGACCAGTGACGAGGAATGCGAAAGGAAGGTGGGGTTGCTTTGCAGAACGTGTTGTGGGGCGCGCGATGTTTGTCTGGATGGGGAGGTTGGTTCACGCTTATTTCTGCAACCCATTTGAGAGCACCGCTCACCGTCGTTGGGCGGAGGGGTATGGTAGTGACAGAAAAAAAAAAGAAAGGAGGGCACCTTCTTCCGAAACTGGCAGTCTTTTCTGTGTTGATGGGAGAGAGAACTATCGCGCTGCTGCATTTTTTTTTCTGTGTTCAGTCCTACTGCCATGGCCGTGAATGCAGTCTTTTTTTTTTTTTTGAGGAGGGGGGAAGGGGTGAGTTGAATTTCCCCGACCAAATGGGTAAAACTGCCAAAATGTTCGCCTTCATGTCCCATATCTCTCTGAGAATAAAACACTTCTTTATATCTTTCTCTGACGGACAGTGCGCGAAGACGAGACATAGTATTGACCTGGACGATGCAACGACGCTGGCCTGTCAACAGAAGAAGGAAAAGAAAATTCCTCGAATCCTGGTGCACACGTCGTGACACCTCGGCGTGCATCACCATCCGTGGCCTCCTGCCGGACGTCTTCACAGACCTGTGTGTTGAGTAAACTGCTCCACCTCCCCTCATTTCTGTCAGTGTACTATACTGATGATGCAATTGGCATAGTTGGCGTAATGCTTGTACTTTTGATTGCTAATTTATTTCGTTAAGTAGGAGTAAACTTCATTTTGTGCTCGAGCCTGTTCGTTTGGAAACGATACATGCTCATGCAATAACTATTTTGAAAAATGTTCATTACGATAAGTTTCACGACAGAGCGGGCGCTGCAAATTAAAAAAAAGCAATACAACGCGAACTTCTCTCGACTCTTTTGCAAAGCAGAATGAACGTACGTTTTTCTTAAGAACCGGCCGCAAGTATACAAACTGTAGCCTAATATGCTGGAAGTAGGACGATGAGCACATACTAAAATGTGACTGTAATAATCATGCAGCTATAATATTTTAGAAAATTAGCAAGTTAATCGGGAGAGGTATTCCTGATGCTGTCTTCGAGAGTACCAAAAGTCGCTCATTTTAGTGAAAAAAAAAATGTTTTTGAATCTGTCAGCAGAAGCGGAGGTATCGATTTGAAAATATATGGAAAAGTTTTCGCCCGTTTTGAACTTTGTCCGCGGCACGGAGGTGTGTTTTTATCATGGAGCGGCTGGCTGACACCGGTATGCATGTGATATGCTTCTTGATATTGAGCACTCGTCCTGTCTTTTTTGTGTGGTCCGTTTAAGAACCTGGGTGTTCTCATGGACAGGCAGACAGTATGGGAATTAATCAGTACCCGCGGCTTCAGTGTCCTCAGTTTTCGTGCCTCTGGCATGACTTGCAGTTGTCATGCATTATGTTTTTGATAAATTATGCAGGAAACAATCAGCTGAACCTTTGCGTCGTCAGTGAATGTGATGGATGGTCCTTCGGAGATGGTTCCCGGCGGCTACGCTTTCTTCGTTTGTTGTGCATCGTTTTACGGCATTCTGCACTTCATTTCAACGTACTGCGCTTAAAACTTGAGTGCTGCTGATTTCATGTGATCTGTCTTCTTGTGTTCTTTTTTGGTGGCTTTTTGTATATTTGTTCCTTTTTGTCTTCTTTTCCCAAAATGGTGGGTCATCAGCCACAAACTGCAGCATATTTTGAATAAATCAAGTAATAAGAACTCAAGTGTTCTCCTGAATTTCATCTGCTAGAGCTCTGTGGAAAAAATACACAGTAACTCTGCAGTGCTTGCATGAGAATTCCTTCATCTAACCAATGCGTGACACGATCAGCATAGAATAAACAAACAGCGGAGCAAATAATGCAAAAAGAATACTCGTGATCCATCGCACTGCAATTCCGTCCGGACGAAGTAAGGACATTCGTAAAATACTCCGGAGGTGCCACGCGAAAATTCCGGATAGCCGGAGTGAAAAAGCAGCGAAAAAATACCCCGGAGGTGCCCCGCATTCCCTCCGGCCAGCCGGAGCAAAATGCCGGTAAAAAGTGCTCCGGCGGCGCCACGCAATCACTCCGGTCGGCCGGAGTGAAATATCAATGAAAAGTACTCCGGCTGTGCCACGCAATTGCTCCGGTCAGCCGGAGTGAAATATCAATGAAAAGTACACCGGCTGTGCCACGCAACTGCTCCGGTCGGCCGGAATGAAATATCAATGAAAAGTACTCCGCCTGTGGCACGCAATAGCTCCGGCCAGCCGGAGTAAGAACTTTGCTCCGGAGGTCCGGAGGAAAAATTACTCCGAACAGGGGGGTCGCTAGAGGACAGGCGTTTTACTCCCACCTGGGAGTAATTTTCTTTTACAGTGTAGTGTTTTTTGACCGGCTGAAACGAACAAGGCATCTCAGCTTTCTTTTTACAATAAGCGGGGTGCAAGCACGTGAGCGACACCGGCACAGAGCACATCTTCTAAAATCCCCGCTACACCAGCGACATCGCGACTGCATACCTCGTCTGCCGCACATACCACCAACCTTTTCCTTTCCAACTGTGCGGTGAAGCACGAGGCACTTACCAAATTGCTGGCCATGACTACCGACGCTCGTCGGGTGATGGCGGCTCGTCGTTCTTGCTGTCGCTTGACGATGTGGAATGGTCATACGCATATGGTTGTATTTGGCGCATACGTTTTGAGGCCTCTCGAACCGGGAGTCGCAATCACCGCTCGTGAAACCACCACTCGCACCTTGCATCTTTGTGCGCTCGCGACATGCTCGGTGGTAGTAGTGGCTTTTGAGGAAGAGGTGCTCTTGTGTCTCCCAAGTGGGGACAAGGCTCAGCGTCACACTCGGTGTGGTTTTTGAGCGGAGAGGGGGAGAAAGGGAAGTAGCAGGGCAGGATACAGCGCACCAATTGCAAACCTCTTGCTGGAGCATGCGACGTCACGGTCGTCGACAAGCACACTGGCGTGCAGTCGCGGCGCTCTCACAGTCCACTAAAAATACGGCCAAATGCTCGACATTACGTGAAATAAACGCTGTTTATAGGAGCAGTTTCATTGTTTCATTGTTTTCGTAGTTTTTTTTTTTCAAATTATTGTTCAGTATCCCTTTAAGGCCAACAGTTTGAGGTTTTCCCGCTGGGGCTGCACGATGAACAGCGTGACACTTATTGATAATTTCTTCAATAACTTGCCGCGAGAATATGCAGGCGCCATCACTGAGCAGCTCCTGAAGGGGACCATGACGGGGAATGATTCGATGAAGCAGAAACAGGCATACACGCGCGGAGGCTTCGCCTTCACAAAGGGGTTAGGAGCTTAAGGTTCGTCGCAGCGCCTCTGCTCCCCATTAAGTGAAGGTATGAGGCCGACTTTCCGCCTCCCCCCCTTTTTTGGGTGGCTAGGGGGCGCCCCCCTGCCACCCCCCCCCCCCGTGCGCCCGCCTATGCGAACAGGGCTAGGCAGAGATACTCAGAAACTTATTGAATACAGTTCATCTAAATAAAAATTCCACATTTGTCTTTCATGTAACGGGATATTTTCGATATTCTTTTGCAAAAAGACGAAAAAAGCATCCCAGAATACAGATCCAACAATACAAATACTGTAAAACTTTATTTTCGGGATGAAGATGCTCTCCAAAGACATTTAGTATGGGCAGGATAATATTGTGACTATTGTTTCAGTGCTACGAACTTTCAAGTCAAACATATTGCTCCAATCACTAATGGACACCAGTGCACAGTGGCGTACCAACTCTTTCGCGAGTGGGGGGGCAAAGCCTACCTCACCTGTCGGCCGTTATTTGTGCGTTTGTATATATATATATATATATATATATATATATATATATATATATATATATATATATATATATATATATATATATATATATATATATATATATATATATATATATATATATATCTGGGGCGTTCGTCAGCGAGGGAAAGAAAAGCGCAGGAGAAAGAAGGGAAGACGGATAGCCGCCGGAAGCGGGCAGGTTATCCGTGTATTGTCTACGAGGGGTAGATAAAAAGGGCGGCCTGAGCTAGCGACCAATACAAAGCACAAAAGAGAAGAATTGCCCGCTTCTACCGAGCCATCTGAAGTTGAACTCCATATGTGCGCTGACTGCTTCAACCGATTACCACAGCGTATGGGATCTGCCGAATTTTAACAGGAAAGTGTTTTATGGAAGGGTTCACCAAGATTTCAGTGACGTATTTCGGTCTCGCAAATGACGCCGAAAAATATGTACACGAAGAAAAAAAAGTTCCGTGGAAGGGCATCGAACAGATGACTTCTCGATCCGCAGCAACAAGTTCCGATCACGTTATCCACTGAGCCATGGCCACAGACTCTAACGGCTTTACAAACGCGCCTCTCATATCTCACACTTTTCCTCTTACAGTGCTCTTGGTCAGCGGGGTGGTGTCGCTCTCTTGGAGCGGTAAAGTAAACCAATCATCATTACTGTGGCCTCCACGGTTAGCGCCTTCAACGCCTGTTGCTACGCGTCCGTCCCATTCGGCACGTTTTCAATAGTAGTGCAATTTTGTCAACGCCTTAACACACTGCGAGGCGGCGACCTTAGCCCAAGCGTTGTTCTTCCTCATAGCGTCCATCCAAACCAAAACTAGCTCTGGGACGCGCGCCTGCCTCACTTGGATGTAATAAACGCGTTCCTCGCTCACGCTCGCCCCGAGAACATTGGCGGCCAGGCTACAGGGGCGACAGGACGCGCTTAGCGTTTCCCTCCGGTACGACCGTGGTGTTCAATCGCACTTTAACATGCCGCGCGATGGCGACCTTAGCGCAATTTCTGCATCCAACATGTGACGCTTTTCTGGCTATCACGCCTCGTTTTCTGATTGCGCTCTGGCCGTAAACATCTCCAGCTACCACAGTGGTTTGTTTAATCATTGACCACGGACGTTAGTCGTTGGAATGGAGATATCACCAAGTGTCAACGAGGGTGCATCCACGTTAAACGGTGCTATAGCTGTCAAACAACGAAATATACATTGTGCAAACCCTCCTATATCAATGTACTGTACAGTAAACATTCAATCACATCTGTAAGGGCGCGTATTACTTTGTGCTATACTGATTCCTATGACGGATGATTCACGAATTTTTTTTTTAAGTGAATGACTGCCGTTATACTTTTTCATAATAAGTACTACACTTTCTTGCGTATATTCAGGCTTGTGTAGGTTATAATTTGCCTTGTTTGCTAATAGTCCAAACAGTGTTTCTAGCGCGTGCTTATTGACATTATTACTATTATTATATTACTCTTATTGTCAAGTTATCAACCCTTTTCTTAAATAAATAATTTGTCGTGTTAGGGACGTAGTGCATTGTTTAGAGTCATCGTATATGTATTTACAACATTTATGAAAGGGCCCTCCGGCACCTCCATAAATACGCCAATACAAACGGTGTAACCAAAGATTTATTGCGATAGCAATTATATATGGACACTCTCGGCTGGTTTTCGCCGTCGGCGTCGCTGCCGCCGTTGGCCGCCGCCGTCATCCCCCGTATATGTATATGTATCTATATATTTATAAAAGCCTCAAAGCAAAATAATTCAGAAAAATGTTTCCCACGCGCGGCATCGAACCAGGGACCTCTCGCTCTGCAGCGCGCGGCGCAAACCGCTGATCCACGAAAGCGCAGATCTGTCAACGTTCAAACGGCGAGCTATTTATATACAGCAAGTTTTCAGCGTGTTTTGAGCATTACCAGCGAGATGGCGCAAAGGGCGCACTCGGCGAGGCCATAGCTAGCCATAGCACGGCGCCCCATCGGCCCCACTCGTCGTGACGCCCGCGCTCATCCGCTCGCGCAATTTGACCCGTGGGGGGTAGACGCCCATTCGCGCGCGCTTATCTCGCGGTGGGGGGAGAATGGTGCTTTCGCCGGAACTATTGCTTTGTAGTTACCGGGCGCACGAAGGTCACTTCGCTCGCGGCAGTTCCCCCTGTTTGCGAAAAGAACACGCTTTTCAAACACAGAGAAGTAACAACTGTGACACTTGTTAGTTGGCACTCGCCTGTACCTGTGAATTCGTTTCGTGCGTCGTTTTTGCTTGAGCAGCGCGTTAAGTGTCGAGCTGTGAACGTTGTTAGTTCTCTCTCGTTCTGTGCGTGTTGTTTTCGTGCGTCATGTGTGCGTGAGCAGCGCGCTATACGTTTCCACCTGCTTGCCATTCGTCACTTGACATTCCAATTTGTTGCTATCGCATTCATTGCTTCGCCTTGTGGCGAAACTGTGACTTTTTTTTGTTCAAAGAAATGTTTGCGATTTTAACGTTAAACTATCCCTCGTTGCTTCATTCCGCAATGGTCGTTAGCTGTTTATGATTGGTCGAAACATTCTGGGTCATGCACACAGTACATGCTCGTTACGCGAGGCTACAAATGACTCGAAAATGATCCATTGCGTAATGACCACTTATGCACGACCACGTAAAAAATAAGGGAACGAACTATTTTTAATATGGCATATTGTTGGCCATTGGTTCTTCGGCATTCGTAAAAATTTTTCTGCGTCCCATACAATCGCCTGCTTGTTACACGACGTCACGAATCTGCCAAATTCCGTGGTATTTATGATGACATATGCACATTAAACAGCGCAATCCATGTGCTCAACAATACCTAAAGCTATTTGGAATTGCCGGAGAGCGTCTCCTTTTAAACGTAATTCAAGTAGGCTGCCCGCCGATCACATTAGCAGTGGCTACTTGTAACAGCTGGCGAGATGGATTCATATGAGTATAATAAATATTTTCAATTGCAGCATAACGACGATTAGCTGTTTGTGCGCGTATACAACTCTGTGAGCTCATCCTTGCTGAGAGAGAGAGAGGGCGAGAACGAAATAAGCTGCGCTGCGCGTGTGTGCTTGTTTGCTGACCGAGTTGTATTTTGAGCTGTAAAAGTCAATTCAAGTTGAATGAAAACCAACTAGCCCGACTGTTAATTAAGTATTCCTCAGCCCCAAAAAAAACACGGACCTCCACCATCTTCCCGGTCCAGTGGATCAAGTTGCGGGGCAAGCATAAAAGCTGAGCTTCCCACTGTGCTCGAGTCCACTGCTTTATTCGACGGCTTGTTGGAAGCTGCCACCATTGCTGCAAGCCACCATAGGCAACGCTGATCACGTTGATCGGTGACTAAAGCGGAAACCTTTTTTGGCGCTTCCAGTGCGGTAAAACTAAAAGATTAAAAAAAAACTTAGTCACACTCATCGGCTCACATCAGCTTCGACAGAGCAGCGGCGATGATATTCCTTTTCAATGAAAGAAAATGATTTTCCTGAAGCAGGAAGCGGTTTGATCGGTCCGTAAAACGTTTGCTCGTTCCCAACCCGAATTTGCATCGTCGATAATTTAATTGTCAGTCCAGGCACAGCAGAATAAAAGCATGAACGAGTGTTCTAATGTTCTTGGGCCCCTGCTCAGCGCTAGCCTGCTCTGCACTAATACAGCACAAGGCACGAAAGCGTCGCATAGGCGGCCCGCACCGAAAAGAGCCTACAAGAAAAATCTTCGCAGCAGAAGGGTAGCAAAATTTTCATTATATAATTGAGTGATGTGATGAAGGAAAACTTCACCTCAGTTGTTGATTTCCCAGCGTACAGCCGACAGTGACCACTGTCGAAAGGGGGGGGGGGGGGGCTCACCTAACTTTTTCTCAGTGGGAGGGCTCGCGCCCCCCCTTGCCCCCCCCCCCCCCCGGCTGATACGCCTATGCCAGTGCATAAACAAAAAAAAATACATTTATTGTAGACACAAGCTCTGTTTTCCTGGGAAGGTTGTTGCTGTGATTGTACTTAAGCAAATGCAGCTTCCTAATGGGCTATCTGGTAGACAAGCTCGGCTCGGCCTCAACACAAGACTCGCGGAATGGCTTGCTGCCCGAAAAATTATCAGGGGCGCGGCACCTACCCTGGTAGGCAGCGACTTTCGTCAAGCAGAGGATGACATTCCTTTCGCTATTCTTTCGTCATCGGCGTCACTCGCTTCGCCACATGGACCATTCTGAGAGTGTGCGGAACCCTTCGCTGCCTTCATTGTGTCGCCGACCGGCGGCGCGCCTTTGCTTGGCTCAGCGCAAAATGTCTTACTTTGTCCCTTGGAAACACATCAGCTGAGTTCCGACAAAAAAAAAAAAAAAAAAAAAAAAAAAAAAAAAAAAAAAAAAAAAAAACGAGATATCCGCGTCCTGCGCAGTATCGCAATACCGTCGATACATCGCAGAAGAATTTCACTACATAGATACAAATGCATTTTCAAATGTATCTCGATACAGGAATGTAAATACTCAAAGTATCTCAAAGATACTATCGCGATACTTTAGTACCGCGATACTATGTTCAGGCCTGCGTAGGAATGAGACAAGAGCGTTCGCTGTACCGGATGGCAAGGCCAAAGTTTTAGTGGAACGCGTAAGGTGGGCTACCCTCACGATTTCCCAGGGATTACCAGCTCACATCAGTCCAGCAGCCCATACAAATAGATGCTAAACGTATCCAAACGGCCGGTTAGGGCAAGTATAGAGGTTGCAGACCACCTGGCCTTAAGTGCAGCGAAGGTTTGTTCGGAGTCAGTTGGTCGACAGCGAACGTTGCATACCGAGAATTTTTCGTGCGTTTGATAAAAATAATTGAGGACCAGCGCCTTCACTTTGATAAGCGGGGCAGAACCGAAGGTTCACGCAGACTATGGTTTCCCAAATGTGGTTAGTGCATTGGATTAAAAATAATGTCAAAATCATTTTTTCTTTTATTTAGGAAATTTATTGCACAGAAGGAGACTAAAGGCTCAAAGGACGCTACGCTAAAACGCATACAGTAAGTCATCATATGAAGACTGCGGGTTGCGCTCAATGCACAGCAAAAAAAAAAAAAAGGAAAAAATTGCTGTTGCACCTTCTAACAAATATGAGATACATTGCATACGTGCATAATTAACACATATGCACATTAAAGATGCATATTCTCTGAACAAATAGTTCGCACAAATTAAAGTTGTCGTTCACTCATTCACACACGATTCACGTGCTGGATAGGCTAGTTAGGCATTTTTAATGCGTTACAGATAGGCAGCGAACGCGATGAGCGAAGGGACGAATTACACCAGTAATTAAAATATAAGTTCACTAACTTTTTAATTAGGGGAGGAAGTTTGTCGGGTCAAGCGGGAAAATTCCAGCTGTTGCAACTTTCAGATGTCTCGATGGGAGCCACTGGCAATTATTACGGAGTAGCGAAATAAAACCGATATAGCCCGGCGAAACTGCAACCAAACCTCGGAAGGGCGAAGTTGCATAACTCTACCGAGATGTCCCGGATGAGCGGGCGCCATTGTTCAAATCATCGATGGACTTTGCTTCGTTGCTCAAAGGGTTTCGTTTGTGATGAGAGCATGTTTAGCGCGTGAACGTTAACAAGCGCAAATGAACTAACACCACTGCGATAGCCGTCGCAAACAGTGACTTGATTTTCGTCTTCTGCTAGTGGCGCTCACCGGAGCTTCGGTTTCGTTTTCAGTGGAGAATTTGGTGGAATATCCTTGTTCCGCAGTTGTTATTAAAGGCGAAACTTTCGAAAATCTCAAAGCAGCCATGTCCTCTTCGCGGGAAGGATAGCGATTCTCCTATTTGACCCGAGCGCCTGATTCCGTTAATTAAACAGTTAAATAATTTAGTTTTTAACCTTGCCGTAATAACTCTGTCTAATTACCCTAAAGTGTCTGCCACCTCGGAAAGCTTAATTTATGAAAACAACGAGCGAAATACTTTTTCCCTGATTTTTAATGATTTTAGGTTACATTTTTTGAAACACATTGTACTTTCTGTAATAAGGAAACCTTCAGTTGATATTCCTGCGCCTGTCCCAGCCTTCTTCGTAGTGCTTGTTACCTAGATCACCGTCATACGGGCAACAGCTTGGGAAGCAACCTTGTGTTCCTGCGTTGCCACAGTCACTGCAGTCATTCCTGTTACTGGACGACAAAAGTAGCAAGTAAAACGAATTACACGCTTGCTGTATTTGATAACGTAAATGAAAAAGAAAAAACAACTCACGCAAGAACGTGTCATATCGCTGCTTCTAATAACCATCCCAGAGATATATGTAGAAAAAATCTGCAAGCCATGGTGGCATCTCACAGGACCTGCAGCAATTTGTGGGAAAATTTGTGAAAAATAAACTCACTGACTAAAAAAAGAAAGTGCGGAGCTAGGCAGCCTTCGTTGTTGCTCTTCGATATTCTTTTTCTTTCCTTCTCCCTTTATGTTTATTTCTCGTTTTCTATTTTTCTCCTGTCATTTTTTTTCTGTCTTTATTTCTATTTATTTCCACCTTTGTCTTTATCTGTCTCTTTATTGCCCTTTTTATTTTTTGTGTCTATGTTTTCCCATTCTCTCTCTTTTTATTTCGCGCTTGCTTCCTCTTCTTTTTTTTCTATTTTTATACGTGCGTTTTCTTGCGTTAGGCCAAGCGCGCTGGTTGTTTTTCTGCTGATGATGACAAGTGATAATCATGAAGGCGCTCGAAGAACAAGGGGAAGAAGACTTCTTTGCGCGAGCGAGCGCTCACTACGCTACACATGGAGCGTTACGCCAAGCTACGACGACATCGTAGTACAGCACACGACAGCATGCGACAGCCCGGTTCCCTAGGGTTCCCCGCACTTAAAGGGGTCATGAACCACACTTCGCGGTTGGCGTGATAAACACCTTGGAGTGAGCCCGATGCCTCCCAGGCACACAGAGCCGAAAGAATTTTTCGAAAAGCTAAAGTAGGCCCGGAGATGCACCGATCGATATATTTGCCTCACGCATTGCCCCTCAACTCGCTTCATTCCGCGGGAGAGTTAGCGGCGCCCCGCCCAGTGAATTCCGTCACCTCGTTTCAATTTTGTGTGGTTATCTTTCCGCGTAACTTGGCAAGGGCTGACGGCTGCTGCTGGCAACTCATAGTTCCGGTCGGCTGATTCTCGCTGTCACTCCTAGCTGCGCTGTAGCTGCAGTAGCTGTGCCATAGAGTAACATACAAATTACAAGAGTGGACACTCCGGCCTGAAAGCGGTGGAGCTACGCAGCTTCATGTCGGCCGTTAGAGGGCAATACGTCACTCCCTGTCTTCAAGGGAACGCGCGTACTTGTTATCTACTATAGCATCTTTTCTAGTTTCAATATACATCGACTTGTCGCCTTGCGGCTCTCAATTTATCTTTATTGTCGGCGAATTGGACGGTTTGATATCGCAGGGCCGGATCAGGCATGAATTCGGGTGCGAGAGAAGTGCAGAATGGCGTCGGCGTGACGGCAACGTTGTCACGTTGTTCATGTCACGTTGCTCCGTGTTCATGAGCGTTTAATGCAATGAAATACGGAGAGCTGCAGAGTGACGCGATAAAAGATGTGCGATAAGCGTACTCGACGTGCTTCGTGGTCTTGGCTTGTTTCATGTGCCTATCTGCTTGGCTGCTGCTATTGGATAAGCACGCCGTAATGAATTTCCAAAGTGCGTATTGCATTCGTCAGGTTAAGCTAACATTTGTCGCATTGTGCTGTTCGGCGCAGAGCGCTTTTTTAGTGCTCCTCACTTCGCACGTGTTTGCGAGAAAATCGTTTCTTGGCGCGAGAAAGTGAGTCGCCGCTTGCGTCGCTAGCTTTTCCTTGTGCCGGTACACGTGCCGGTTTTCTTTGTGCCGGTCACACATGCGTGCATTCAATGCATGCATGTGTGAAATTGTGTTGGGGAGCGCACTTATGCTTAACATCATTATTAGTGGCGTTCGCAGATTTTTTTTGAAGCTCTTGTTACGAGCGCAATTAGAGAGAATTTGTGAATAGAGAAAAAATGTTTGTTAGCTGAGGTTACGACGTAATCTTCTGAATAAACGCTCCTGCCTCGGTAACACATGCATGGCGCCAAAAATTGCTTTGTTTTAGCTGCGGCATCTACTCGTGACTATTTTTCGCGAAAAGGTGATGTGAAGTGGGTCGGAGAACATTTGTGCTAAGGTGGGAGAAAAGACATAGACAACATTTTTTTTTCTTTCTTTTTTTTTTTCAGGTCATGCCGTCTGGAATGAAGTACGACGGCTACTGTCGCACTGCGTCGTGAACTGTATGCGTACCTGTGCGTTTACTGCTGTTTTACTGTTGTGCGGGGCTTTTCATAATGCCACATATCGGTTTATTTCTTCTGTAAAATTTATACTCAAGATATGGCAGCTGTATTGCAATCTCTTGCAGTGCTATGAACACATCTCTTCGTGCGCGTGTTCATCAAATATTGAGAAAGTGTGCATGTGCTTACTGAGAATGATTTGAAAATAAAATTTTTCGTCTCTTCCAAGAATTCTTATGTTTTATTTAAAATGTCTTCATAAACACGCAGTGGCATCGTGTGCTTGCCGCTCTGGCGGTACAGCTTACACGAAGCTAATCAATGCATGCAAACGACGCATGAAAAAATAAAAAAAAATAGAATAAAGTATGACCTTCGAGACTAGCACACGCACAGAAGTGATCTCGGAGGCCGTTTGGAACTCTGCGAACCCAATAGAGCTGCAAGGGCCTATGGGAGTGTCCTCTCTTAACTTGTTATATATTACTCTAAGGCTGTGCGGTCTGGCGCGGTGTATTCACAGTCTCCACTCGGAGGAACTGGATGGCGCTTCGAGCGCGCGCAATGAAGCCACCGCAAGCCGCCGTTTTGTCCCGCAAACGAGCGCGCGACCACTCGTTTGCTGTTGGCGGGCCAGCGTTTCTTTTCTTTAGTTTGAAAGAATGCCTGTCTGTAGCGCTGTAAACTGTTCAAGCTGAGAAGGTACCCCGAAATCATATCAAAGTTTTGCTAGTTTTACTAGGAAATAAAAAGTGAGGCATGAATGGGAATCGCCTGCATTTTTTTCCAACCCCACAAAAGAACTCGAAGGGCAGGCTGAGCGTAATCCTTCGCTATTACCATATGGTGGTAATATAGCTGGCTACATTGCAGCTTTTCTGTGTCTGATTCTGCGGCGGCGGATCCCCTGTGCGACGTGTCACTGGTGTTGCATCCACAGCATCGGTGTGGCATAAATCGGCGGACACGTTCACGTTTGCTGACGAGCGCAGGTGCCACGATGCATGCGCTCGTTACAAGGCATTGGAAAACCCAGTGGCACTGTCCCAGTACCATACATAGTTATTGGACCAGCGTGGCGCAGGGTACTGGGAGGCTGGCCACTTCACGACGCACGCTCGACGCTGGCGCGCGACACGCTCGCTTTGGGCCACAACTGCGCTTTATGATGGCTTTTGAAAATTCTAGGTCATGGCCAGAAGGTAATTCTGACTAAAAGCACAAGCACTGCGACAAAAAAAAAACGCAATAAAAACATTGAGCGAGCGAGATTCGAACCCACCCCGTCGGCGCACACTGCAATGTGAAGTTGACACGCTACCCATACACTATACACTTCAAAGACGGTGCGTGCTGTTTTCACTTTATACCAGATTTCGGTGGCCCTGCCTTTTCATCACCTTGTTTAGAAATGCAGATTTCTGTCTCTCAGTGCTCGCGACTACCTAACAGAAGATAGCTAATTCGTTCCTTATGTGCTGCCCAGGATCAGACCGTCCATCTGGCAAGTTTTGTCGAAGAAAATGTTAGCGCAACCGCAGATGTGAGCGGCATTCAACTTCCAAACAAGCAAGCATGCATGCGCGCACGCTCGAATGTTCGCGGGTGCGCTGAGTTCAGCAGACGACAGCTGGCCTCTACTGGAAGTGAGTCATCTTTCTGAAAACTCGCAAAGAAGCTTTTCCATATTTCAATCTGTTTATTTAACTACAACAACTATTATACACAGTGTCAATGGGAACAAGTATATCTGATCCAAACAGCGCTCCTAATTCCTGTCGACTATTGGCCAATAATCTTTTGCGATGCGGAATGACAGAAACGTGATGTCCGTTGACAGACGCCTGCCGACCGACCAGAGTGAGACTCAGCCTGTGTTTCGAAGAAGGCACCCGAGAAACCAGCAACTTCGCGCTCCACTTGTAGCCTTTACTCGATGCGCAAGACTGCAATATTTGGCTGAGGAGTTCGTAGCCGTGTGTGCTTTCCGCAGGATGTGTATTTTCAACAAGCTCGAGAGGTGCTTCATGACTTTAATAAAGCATGTTGCTGGGCGAGTCGGTCTTACATCACTAAACAAGGTGCTGCGCAAAGTAAACACGGACAAGCAAGTCAACTAGGACGGGCGCCGCTGCGAGTCTGCGCCCGTCCTCGTGCACTTCCTTGTCTGTATTTCCTTTGCGCAGCACCTTGTTTTATGATATGCTTCATGACCCCTGTAAAGCATACTGTGACGATGTCGAGAAGTTTTGATAAGCTTATTTTCAACGTACTAGGCGTGATTACTGTTTACTTCTTGGTGTATAACTTGGTAGAGGAACTTTAATTGTTCATAAGAGCCTGTGACCTTCGGCGAAGAAAAGGTGGGCACGTTTACACAACTGGTTAAAAATAGACCTCGAAGCAAAACTTTTCTGGTTTGGTCTTGTTTGATTGAGTATACAGGTCTCATACTATGTTTTAGTAATCAAAAATTGGGCGGGGCAATGTTTTGTATGCTAAACATTTGATATAAGCAGTAGTATATTTTATATTTTGCCCACTCACCCAAAGATCATTATTGCTTTAGAACATACATTATCGATATGAACATCCCAGTGTAAATCATGCTCCGTTGTCCAACCGAGATATGGTTGCCGATAGAGTACTAAAAGCTGTGGACATCTTTTTTTTCGTCAAATGCACGTGTACGATGCTTCATTTATGTTTCATTCGATTTGCGAGCTATCCCACCAATGTTGAATTTTTTGTAGGTTTGCCTTGAGTTCACCTTTCGTCTAAAGGAGTTTTATTTTCTCGTACAATATGTTGTCACCTGTATATAGCCTGACTGGTGCTGTAAAATTGCGTGGTAGGTCTTTTATGAGAGTTAAAAATCAGAACAGGCCCCTGAGACGCTTTCTTGAGGAACCCCTGTAAGGACAGGGCGCATGTTTGATTCAGAGTCCCCCCAAGTGGACGAATTGGTGGCGCCCATGAAGGTATAAACTAAACCATTAAGTTACGGAGGTGTTATAGAAAATGACAGCTATTTTTCGGAACTAATTTATGATGCGACACCTTATCGAAAGCTTTCAAGAAATCTAAGCTTTTGATATTTGTTTGTCCAGGACAATTTCCAGCTTGGGTGAAGTTGTGCACTAGTACAATTAACCGAATAATATCTGAAATACCTTTGCGAAACGCGTGTTGTTGTGGATGTAACAGATTGTGGTGGCCGGGGTAAGTCATCAAATGATTAGGCAACAATGTGTTCGAGCAGTTTAGAACATGTACAAGTTAAATATAGAGTCTGGTAATTCTAAACGCCGGACTTACAGCCAGACTTGTGTGTGGGTATGATATGCGCACCAGTCCACTGAGACGTGAAGCCTCCCGCGTAGAGGCATGACTACAAAAATGAGGCTCAAGTATTTCGCAAACCAACTTGTGTATCTGTACAAAAATTCATTAGTGATCTGGTCGGGTCGAGCATTTTTCTTGATGTCGAGATTAAAAAAAAAATCTTTAGAATGCTTTTTTTTTTACTATTTCCAATTCCTCAATAAGAGGGTGTACTGAGTCAAAAGCAAAAGCAGTCGCCATGCCACTGTCACGGGTCAAAACAAATGCAAGAAAAAAAGAAATAAATTATTCGGCACGTTTAACGTTATTTTGGCAAGTCAGTGAGGCTGTTGGGTTTGGGGCGGGTTGATATAGCGCCAAGCCTTTGCAGGATCCTCTTTCAGGAATTATTTTAAGTGTGACATTGCAAAATCTGAACCTAGATAGAATAAGTTAGCTGGCTTAGAGTGCACTATAACAGGGGAGTGCTCGGAACGAGCTGCAAAACGTGAAGCCCAAATAGGATCATGCCGCATTTGGCGCTGTGATCACAAGCCTGCAATGTGTCGTCGTTTACGAGTTGCGCACAGTTCCATCAAAGTGGTGCAGTGACACAAGCGTGCTTCCCACTCAAAAGGAGTGGCTTCGAATCGCAGCTGTAGATGTTGGGGTTTTGTTACTAGTGTGAATTGTTATGACTAAATTGGTTTCCATTGTTTCATAAAACTAGCCTCAGTTGCTACATACTGCTACAAAGAGTAACATTAAATGCGAAGTGAAATTGAAAAGAGTTGACTAAGCGTAACTTTATCAGCGCCACCGCACTGCGCTCCACAAGAAAGTAACGCATGACCTCCAAGGTTTTTGGAACTACAAGATTCCAAACGAGATTTCACATTCTACGTTACTATTTGTAGCAATACGTAGCAACTGAAGCTAGTTTTAACAAAGAAAGAAAAAGCAATACAGCTATAAAAAGTGACACAGAGAATAAAAATCCGGCAGATATCCCACGCACTGTGGGAATCGATGTAACGCGAAGCAGCCAGGAAGGAGCAAGTCATCCTTACAAATTTGCATGCCAAGATTTTCATATTACCACCTGCCACTTATGTTCGTTATACAGTCATGTCACTCAATACCCAATTTGGTGCATATCAAGCGGACGAAACAGCGATGAGCACGCCATGAGCGTGGCATGCAAGTCATGTCGCACATGACAAGTCAAGATTTCCGTATTACCACTTGTCATTTATGTTCGTCATACGGTCACGTCACTCAATACCAAGTTTGGTGTATATCAAGCTGACGAAACGGCCGCGAAGCGCCATGAGCGTGGTATGCAAGTCATGTCGCACATGACATGTCATGATTTCCATATTACCACTTGTCATTTATGTTCGTCATACAGTCACGTCACTCAATACAAAGTTTGGTGTATATCAAGCTAACGAAACGGCCGCGAGCACGCCTGTGAGCGTGGCCTGCAAGTCATGTCGCACATGACAAGTCATCATTTATATTACCACTTGTCATTTATGTTCGTCATACAGTCATGTCACTCAGTACCAAATTTGGTGTATCTCAAGCTAATGAAACGCCCGCGAGCACGCCATGAGCGTGGCATGCAAGTCATGTCGCACATGAAAAGTTATGATTTCGATATCACCACTTGTCATTTATGTTCGTCATACAGTCATGTTATGCCATGCCAAATTAGGTATAAATCCCATTAACAATACAGCCAGGAGAACACAAAGTCGTAGGCGGCTAGATAGATAGCCACAAATAGATAGATACGCTCAAAGTCGCCGAAGTTCGCTAAGAAATGATTCGCATTTAAAAACCCTCCATCTACTGCTGTGATTCGAACCCAGGCCTTCTGAGTGCGAAGCGGCCATTCTACCCCTGCACCGCTTTGGCGAAGCTGCGCGCAACTCCTAAAGGATGGCACATTGCAGGCTACCGATCACCGCACCACTATTGGCTTGACCCTGTTTGGGCTTCATCTTATGTACATTGGTGCTGCTTCCCATGTCCTGGTATACTTTACCTGCGTAGTTGTTTGCTTAAGCTGTTAATAGTGCTTTTTGCTGGAAAGCAACTGTCTGAAAGATCTTTCCTTTCCCGCTTTAGTTTCCGCTTCACGTGAATTATTTACTTGTTCGCTTTTCTGATAATTGTCTCACTGGAATAAATTGTTCCATGCAATGCAAGACCATGTTCGAAAAATACGTCCATAGATTATCTGTGGTTGCCCTGGACTGATGAAGTGAACTGACTGTGCCGTACAAATTTTCAACTGCCAGGTCCGCAGCCGAATTTCAATGGCAGATCCAGATCAAGTGTTGGTGCCCTTTATGGAGGAACCACATTACAATAGCAGACTGGGAGCCTGAATATGTGTTCCAATGGCGGATTGGGAGCATCCACTGATTACGGATTGCTCCATGAAGCAAGAATTCATGTTCACTGAAATCGACGGATTTGACCGGACATCCGCACGAAGTATTTTGTGCACCCTCCTTTCTTCCCGGGGAATAAGGAAGCCAGTCAATACCCGGTAAATTAAGATCGCCGACTAATAAATGGTATCAAGCTCTCTGAAATCAAATTCCATGTAGGTCGAGAGTTTATTAACACGTCTGCTGGAGAATTGGGTGGCCTGTAAGTACCACCTATGAAAACTTTTAGGGTGCAACTAATATAAGTACACTTGCAAGGTCTCCACTGCGACATAAATCAGAATTTTACAGCGAAAGCATTTATCTAAGAAGGGCCGTTTTATGCACCGTAGTCGTCCGCCGCCGCCCGCGTCCGTAACTGCTATCGCGCGAAATAAGAAAAAAATATCCACGATTGAACGGGGTTCAAACCTGGGCCATCTCTGTGGCAGCCCACTTTTTTACCTCAGAGCCATGTCGGCGCTCGTCTCTCCTTCGCAAAAAGACCCAATACAGGAGTCATGTGTGGGAGGAACCACGTTAGCATATGTAATGTAGCGTGGTAGACGCTATCTGCTGAACGCAGCAGACGAAATTTCGTCTACATTGCTGTTCCTGTCGTCCGCCGCACGTAGATTCGTTCATCCGGAGCGCGCTGCCTTTGGTCACCGGCATTCCAGGCCTAACGAGAGAAGCAAAGCCGTTCTTGCAATGCAACACCAGGGTTCCTTGGCCGCCATTGTCGTCCAAAATATTGGTTATACGAAGTGCATGACCGTGCACTTTCAACAACATATCAGCTGCTGCCAATTAAAGATATGGGGCTGATTTGGCGGCCCCCTGGGATGATTAGGCACCCCTTGTCGCGCACGCTATAAAACACTTAGCGAATGCGTGTGCCAGTCCCCCCCCCCCCCCTAAGAAAAAGACAGGAAAAGAAACTCGCGTTGCAAAGCGCAGCAGTTCTAGCTGACTTTGACGACAACTGGATTTCACAATGCCATGCGTAATACCGCATATACGAATAATACAGAAATGATGTTATTGCGATAGGCAATTATATGGACACCCGCGGCTGGTTTTCGCCGTCGGCGTCGGCGTCATTTGCCGTATATGTATATGTATATATATAACCGGGCCCGCCCGTCGTTCGTGAGCGTGAAAAGACGCGAGGGGGGGGGGTCCCCTCGAGCGACCTTCGATTTTACGAGCGGGGGGCGCGCGCGTTATCTCCCCTTCTCGGCGGCCGACAACGGGCGGGGGGGGGGGGGCGACGTTCGATTTTACGAGCGCGGGCGCGGGCGCGCGCGTTATCTCCCCTTCTCGGCGGCCGACGGCGGGGGGCCGGTGTACACTTCTACGTGCTGCGCTCTCAACGCGCAGAGAATTCTCTTAAACAAGCGTTTTCTAGAGTTGCGTGAGATCGGATCCAAAATGAGTTAGCTGCCAGCCTCACTTCGTATAACATTACAATTTTTTGCTATCGCATTCATTGCTTCACCCTTGCGGTGAAGCTGTGACTTTTTATTTTTAACGTTGTTTTAGAAAAGTAAAACAACTGCTTTTTACATGTAGTGACGCTTGTCACGCCACATAACGTACAAATTGGGTGCTTCTGTGGAAGCGTATGTCTTCAGTTGAAGGGACGATGAAGATTGACCATCACCCTTAGTACTTCGAAGTAATCATAGCGGATATAAGCCCCTGGCAGACTGACGTGCACGGTCTCCTAGCGGCAGCTAACCGGCGCATGCTGGAAAGCCTTCGTGTAGCGTGAAAACAGCATTTAGCAACTCTCTGGTAACTGCATTGGGACACAAACTCTATAGTAACAGAAGTTGGATAATTTGTCGCAAGGCAGCGGTTTCCGATTTTATCGGTGCAGCGCTTGCGCCATTAGAATCAAAGATCTGACACGTGTTCGTGAAGAGAATGCGTACAGCACTTTCCTATCGGCTGGGAGTGCAATAAAAAAATGAAGTGGGTCCTGCGCCATCACACCATGACGAGTCAGTCACGAAAGACGGAAGTCGCCGAAAGTCGCTATATAAAGAAGCCACCGAGGCCAAAAGCCATTCGCACGTCCACGCACGAAGGATAGACACGATGCTTGCCAAGCTTGCCTTTTTCGCGTTGTTGCTATTTGTGGTTGATGGCGAACGTACCGACGACAAGCTACTCGCCAGAGCTCACAACCAGTTCGCCCTGAAGCTCCTAAAGCAGCTTGCCCGTCAAGAGCCCTCGACCAACATCGTATTTTCTCCATCTAGCATCGCTTCTGCTTTCGGTATGGCCTACGCCGGCGCCAGGGGAAGCTCGGAAGCCGAGCTTGGATCGGTGTTCGGCCACACCGCAGTCGGCCTCACGGACCGAGCGAGAGTGCTCGCGGCTTACAAGACCTTGCTGCAACAAGCGGCATCACCTGACGTGACGCTGGATGTGGCCAACCTGGTCCTCGCACAGAGGGGCTTCCCCGTAAGCGAAAGCTACCAGAAGACGCTCCGCGATGTCTTTGACGCGGAACTCAGGTCCGCTGACTTTGCTGACGCAGGTTCTGAGGCCGCAGTCGAAGTAAACGCCTGGGTGCGCAACAAAACTCGGGGCAAGATTTCCGGTATCTTGCCCGAAGGCCAGTCGCTGGACATCGTCCTCTTCATTCTGAATGCCGTCTACTTCAAGGGCACCTGGGTGACAAAGTTCGACATCGCCGAAACAACCGCGGACAGACCCTTCTTCAACCTGGGAACCACCGAGGTGAGCAGGCCGGCGATGCAGCTCGAAACGCGTCTCCTGTACACCAGAATCGACGGCCTTGAACGCGTCCGCTGTAGAGCTCCTGTACCACGGGGACAAGTTTGGCATGGTGGTCGTGCTTCCGGACAGCCCCACTGGGCTTCAAGCAGTCAGGGATAATCTGTCGGTAACTGTTATCGAAGCTCTCGGCAACATGTACAGGACGAACGTCGTGCTGAGGCTACCCAAGTTCGAGATGAGCCAGCGGTACAACTTGGTGCCCGCAATGGAGGCACTCGGGCTGCACGTGGTGTTCGGACGTTCGGCCGACTTCAGCAGAATCGTCGATGGTGAACTCGTCCACATTTCCGATGCCGTACATAAAGCAGCCGTCGAGATTAACGAAGAAGGAACCGTCGCAGCTGCCGTAACTGGCTTGTTCATCAGTGCGACCTCGTCTGTGAACGGCCCACCGCCACCCGTTTTGTTCACCGTTGATCACCCTTTCCTGTACTACATCAGAGACAAAAACAACAACCGCATCATCTTCGTCGGCGAAGTCCACAGGCTCTGACGCGAGTTAGACGTGTGTGAATAATCATTTTTACCTCGCACACAACTAAATGCAGGAGACATTCCTTTTCAAAAATAAAGTCTGCAATTTTGAAATATCCACTGTTTCTCCAGCATGGCTTTAATAATTTACGAAAAAAAAGCATCGGCCGCGTGGTGTACACTGTCTGTGAGATGCGCTCAAAGGCGAAAGCCTGCTCTGCACTTCGTAATACAAACGGGGAACTGACTTCTAAGCCATAACGCGCGAGCCCCAGCGTGAGGAACACGCGTTTCATTACTTCGACGCTCTCGCTCGACTGAAATGTTCTTCCACTGAAGGTTTCGGCCCCGCACGCGCTTTCCTCTGCATACGGGATGGAGACACTGAGGTGATGTGATGTGATGGCGTGATCACGTGGTGCCATGTGATGATAGCATTACATGACGTCGTAATGACGTCATCCAATCTGTGTTATCTGTGACGTCACAACCTTGACGTTTTGTGTGGGGCGTAGGTCCCGTTTTTCTGTACAACTTCATTTTCCTACCATGTTTCTCTCAAGGGGCCGCTCAACTGACGCCAGGTCATGAACCACTGCTGTGGGGTGCTATGCAGGATGGCGCGAGCTTATCGGGAAATCGAGCTTCCTCCGAGCTCGAACTAAGGGTGGCCATGACAGGAAGACGGTGCACAAAAACTGCCACAAGAACGCGCATGCCGTCACAAACGCATTTGCGGCATTTTCTGCGGTTTTCAATGGAACAAAGCGTGCGAACGCGCCAGCGCCGCCATCGGTCAACATTTCAACAGTGCGTCGACGCCAGAGTGATTGTCGTGCTACCTTGTTGCCAGGGATGGGCAGTATCGCGATACAAGAGTATCGCTATATTTTTTTAGATATACATTTGAGTCTGTGCATTTTTGTATCGACATACATTTTAAAAAACATGGTTGATCCCTCCGTCATAGGAATCGGTATAACACGAACGTGAAATGTCTCCTTACAGAAGTAGTTGAATGTTTACTGTACATTGATATAAGATAGCTTGCACAACGTCTATTAGTGTTTGACAATTATAGCAGCGTTTAACGTGGATGCATGCACGTTGACGCTTGGCGGCACATCTCTATCCCGACGACTAACGTCCATGATCAATGATTAAACAGATCCTTGTGGTCCTAGATGCTTGCAGTAGCTGTACGGTGAGAGCGGAATTAGAGAAAGCGGTGCGACAGCCAGAACAGCGTCACTCATTGGACGCCGAACTTGGGCTAAGGTCGCCTACTAGCGGCATGTTAGAGTTATTGAACAACGCTGTCCGACGAGAGGGGCAACGCAACGCGCGTCGAGTCTTCCCTGTTGGCCGGCTGCGGTTTTTCGCGGGGCGAGCTTTTGGGAACGCGGAGCTACTTGTTTTATCTAGGGACCTTAGGAGCTACAGCTACGCAACGCCCTCGCGCGTTGCAGAGCAATTTTGGTATGGACGGATGCTCTGATCGAGGCCGATGCTAGGGGTAAGGTCGCCACCTGGCAGTGTGTTATTGCGTTCACAAAATTTACTTTTCCTATTTCAAACGCGCCGAATGGGATGGACGCGTAGAAACGACGCTTTGAAACAACTAACTGTGAATTTCACTGTCATGATGCATTACTTCACTTTAGCAAGAGCACTGTGAGAGGACAGTGGTAGATATAAAAGGCTTTTTTTTAACGCCTACAGAGTGTGTGACTGTGGCGCAGTGGATAGCGTGCCCGGCATCTGTTGGCGCGGACCAAGAGGTCAGAGGTTCGACTCCTGTTGACGGAACTTTTCTTTCTTTGTCTTCTGATCATGCGTATTTTTTGACGTCATTTCCGTGACGGAAATACGTCACTCAAATCTTGGTTTACCCCGGCATAAAACACTTTCGTGTTAAAAGGGATGTTTATCTCAGTAGACTCTAAAGCAAAATTACCCGAAAGAGGATAACGCAGCAAAATACCCGCGCGTGATGTACGGATAGAGCGTTCAAGGAGCAACCACAGAGGAATGCGTGCCGTGTGCAAGCCAGTTAATCTGCAAAGGGATGAACCACGCGGGAGATGCGGACCGTGTGCAGAAATATGTTCCTTGTGCAAACCATTCTCAAGGGAACTAACCGCTCTCCTCACTCCTGGGACAGTCTTGCCGCTTGTGCTTGTGGTGGTGTGTTGGCGGTTGTGTCACGCTGGGAGAGTTCGGCGACCTAGGAACAAGGCCGTGGCACCTTAAGGCCTGACTACACGTACGCGGTGCAGCGCATGGCTTGCAGACTCGGCGCCGCGCCCTCTCCTTATGGAGAGCGCGGGCGCGCAACTTCGTGTAGCAGCTAGACCTCTGGCTTCATAAGGAGAAGGGCGGTGTCGCGTATACACGCCACGTGCTGAAGCGTTGCAACGCGTACGCGTGGTTAGGCCTTTACGTGCACACGCATGCGTGGATGAGCGTGTGGGGCTGTTTTATGTTTCGCCGGAGTCATGAAATCTGGAGGTGGTCTCGACACGTCGCGACGCCGCGCTTCGTATCTCCAGTGTATTCCCGACGATGCGTCATCACCGGATAGAATAGCGGCCGAGAAGACAGTAGGCCTATCGGATCCAAGGTTTCAGTCTGACTCTGGGCAGAAATCGGCGCTGGCTTCTTTAAAGAAAGTCAATTTTGCCGCAAGGGTGAAGCAATGAATGCGATAGCAACAAAATGCAATGTCGAGCGAAGGACGGCAAGCAGATCGAAACGTGCAGCGCGCTGCTCGAGAAGAAAGAACGCATCAAAAGAACACACACAGAAGGAGCTCGAACTAACAACTTTCACAGCTCAACACTCAACACACTACTTAAACGCAAAGGACGCATGAAACGAATACGCACAGGTATACACAGGATGAGCGCGAACTAACTAGTGTCACAGTTGTTATTTCGCTGTGCTTCAACAGGGCACTCATTTCGCAAACGGAGAGGGACTCTGCAGCAAGCGAAGTGACCTTCGTGCGCTCTGTAATTACAACGCAATCGTTCCGCTGAAACCCCAAGACGTACCAGTCTCCCCCCACCGCTAGATAAGCGCGCGCGCGCAGGGGCGACCACGCACGCACCGTAGGGCAAAGTACACGTTTATATAGGGGGAGGGGGAAGCGACTTTGAAATAAGAAAAAACGAAAAATGTGAGCCCCACAATCGTCTGCATCAAAGTGCGACGCCTCAGCAGTCGTTCGCACGGGAAGGGATTAGGAGGGAATAAAAGTAATAGATAGAAAAGTAAGTTTGAGAGCAAAGTAGAAGATTGGGAGACGATTAGAGAAGTCCGCGGACAGGGCCCCGATCGGCGAGCATTCGTCGAAGAGAAGACATCGCGGACGGGACACCCGTCAGCCACGAAATCCCCCGAGTGTCTCGGCGGTGCCATACTCAGGTTTCCACGTTAGTATCTGGTGCAGGAGTTTGGACGTTCTTCCGTGGTCTGTGGCAGACTCTGGTTCGACTCTGCTCGACTCAAGGAAAGACCTAGCATCAGTCAAGTGAGCCACGTTAGTTCCTAAGATCGACCAGCTTCGCTGTTTCCTAGGCTTTACACGGCTTGCGTAAACTTCTCCTTGTTTTATATCTTTAGCACAATTTCCCCCAAACATTGTGGCGCAGCATACGCCGAGGGGCTTTTGAGGGTGAAGGTCAATCGTATCAAAATGGGATAATTTTCCTGCGATTCCACCCTATGCGTAATTTTCCCGCCTTCTCATCGTGAGTGGCCAGTAACGCGAAATCAGCTGCCGTTTCGTATTATGATGTGGTTGTGAGGGCTACGAAGGCGAGAGGCAGGCTGGTAACACTTATCTATTTATCGGGCATACTTGTGCCCAGAAAAGCTTTTGAGGGTGACGGCTAAGAACATCAAAACTGAACAAATAAGCAAGCGTGAGATCGTGCAGCCTAGCGAGGGGAGGGGGGATGCCGGCGATCAGCGAAATGGTGACACCCATACCGCCCTGTTTCCCACAGCGGCCGCCGCAAATCACCCCAGGTAGGCTCCAGGGATACTTGCGACGCACTCGCGTGTTCCCACCCATGTTACTCTGGTAGTTCCTTTTAACATTGAATTCATCCACACCCGTGATGTGGACTTTACGTGCTGTGATCGCTATGTCATTCCACAGTAGGTTACCAGCTAAGAACAAATACAGGCTTGGCCTCCAGAACTGCGACGCACATGCAATTCATCTCTGCGAGAAAGTGGTGCCACGTGGCTTTTGTTCACACCTTAAGATTATTATGGCTGCTAATGTAAATACTGCGCATATTGAGAATTAAAAGTATGGCGTCCTTACCAGAAATATTACGTTTGGCTAGACAGTGGTGTCGGAATCTCTGCTATAATATGGCAGAAAGTTCACGTTTTCAAGTGAAAACCAATATTAATGAGAAATTACAGACAATAATGCCAAGGAAAGTATAGGGGATATCATTAGTTGTAATCACAATGTAAATGGGAGGAAATAAAGGTTGACGAAAAGATAACTTGCCGCTGCAGGGACCGAACCTGCGTACGGATAGTACGACCTTCAGTGTCCAAACGGCGAGCGATTCATATTGTAGCGTAGTATTCTGGTCGCTACTTGGTCGCCGCCGGAGAGATGACACGTACACACAGCAGATCCATAGACTTTCTCCTAAACTGATTTATTTGGCTAAAGTATTCCTAATTGACGTTGTACACACTTGTACGCTACATAACTGGGACCACTCTGAGCAGCACTCGCTGCAACCTGCTCTCGTGGCATCCACGGTGCGACTCCTCCTCGGCTCCCCTGGAAGCGTCCCGAGGCCACCCCAGAGACCAAACAAAAAAGGACCACTCAGAAGTCTCTGTTGACGACACCCAATCGGGTGTCACGAATTCAAACAGGTACACCCAATCGCGGGTGGTCTCCACCGAGTTTGAACTCGAGGACCGCCGTCAACCTGAAGGATAATGGTCTAGACTAAAGTAAAAACATACAGGAAGCTACCGCGACATCCGTTAGGCTTCCACCGTACAGCTCACCCCGCATACCTTCCGGCGCCGCGGATGCAGAGCCGTCTGTGGTCCCCCTAAATGAGAAACAGCCCCTCGTAGGAAGGAAGAGAACGCTCGCACAACAAAGCCGATGAGACACTCTAGGACACCACCGCAAACCCTGCTCTTGGGCAGACCCGCGACATTGGAACAAGCCAAAAGTTAAAAGAAAATAGCTACATCAACGTTTACGCGACAATATACAACATTTACCGCTGGCGGTACGCGGAGCCCGGAATCGCTTCAGCATGTTCTCTTCATCGCCAGCGAGCTGGCGCGAAGGACGCGCTTAAAAGGTCGTTGCCCCGCTCGTTGCGATGTACGCGCTCCTCCCTCTAACAACTGTACTTTGCCCTACAGGGCGTAGTCGCCCGTGCGTGCGCGCTTATTTTGTGATTCGCGTGGTGTGTACGCCTTGTGCTTTCACCGCAAAGTTTGCGCTAAAATTACAGAGCGCACGAAGGTCCATTCCCTCGCTGCAGAGGCCACGCTTGTGAAAGGAGTACGCTACTCAAACACAAGGTCCGCTCGATTCGCCTGCACCACTCTTAACCGGTACACGGCGGTGCACGAGGAATTCACGGCGGGTGCGTGGCGGGTGCACGGCTAGTTCAGCGGTGCCGTGCGAACCGGATGGCAGCGCCACGCGGAATCGAATGCCGAAGTGCAGTTGTTGTGCCAAGTCTTCTGATTTGTTCTTAGTGTGCGCGCGGGTCCGTCGAGTGCGCTAGGTGTGTGTCCCTCAATTTTCGGTGTTCTGTTCGTGTGTAAATTACCATTATTGAACTCTGGCCTGCTATCAAGATGAACTCTGGCCTGCTATCAACTGTTGTTCAAGTCGGCCATGGAGCTGATGGATTCGAAAAGTGACGAATAGTACGCCGACTTAGTAGCTGCAATAGCGGTGAAATCAGCAACAGTGGACAGAAATCGCATGCCAATGTATTGCGAGGACGTTGTGGACCGGTACTTTGGTTTCGAGTTTAAACGGATGTTCCGACTCACGCGAGACGTTCAAGGATCTCGTTGCCCGTTATCAAACTTCCCTGTTCTTTCCCGATTCTGCTGGTGGTCGCGCACGGATCAGTGCCGATAAGACTTGTTTGGTAGTGCTGAGCTACCTCGGTAGCCAGTCGAGTATGTACTCCCTTGCAGACAGATTTGATTTATCGGAGTCGTCGGTTCACGCGTGCATTGAGCGTGTATTGAACTTTTTAAACAGCATAAGCGAAGAAGGCAGTGCTTGCAACGGATCAAGGCTGGCTTTTTGATAAGGAGCGACGGTAAAGGCCCTCGTAACACCATAGGCTGTGTGGACGGTTGCCATATAGATATTAAGAAGCCCGATGAGTCATGGCATTCATACTTCAACCATAAGAAATTCCCATATGTGGTGCTCCAGGGAATATGCAGTGACAGGAACAAGTTCACTGACATTTTAGTGGGATTTCCTGGATCTGCACACGACGCCAGGGTGCTTCGTGAAGGCCCTTTCTTCGATGTGGCACAGACGAAGTGTGCCGATATTTACCTGCTCGGAGACCTCCGCATAACCCTTGTTACCGTGGTTTTTGACACCATACCGTGACAACGAGCACAGTTTTCCTAGCATGGAAGAAGCGCTATAACAATGCCACTCTCAGCAGAGATCTGCCATTGAGAATGCCTTTAGGTCATCTGAAAGAAAGGTTTCATACGCTTTACTTTGTTGACGCTGCTACGATCAAACTGTGCTGCCTTATTATAATTGCAGCGTGTGTGTTGCACAACATATGCAACGAAGAGACAGGATTTCTTTACTGAGCTCCAAGAAATTGCAGAGCTTGAAGAAGTTGGAAACATGACGAAAATGACATAACAGACAGTGAATGTTTCAGAAATACCATTGCTCAAAAGCATTGTTAGTGCCACAGTGAACATTTCATGAACAATTTTGTGATATTTATGAGTCAACTGCACTTGCTGTTTATCAATTTATTGTGTATTTCTTGTGCATTTTGTTTCAACCGCTGTCACCAGGCGTTCTAGAAGGCTCATTTTTGCAGTAAAACGTGCGTCCCTCTCTTTCCGGCTTTCTTTAAACTCTTCAAGAAGAGCCTGAAGTGGAGTGCCATCCACTCTTTTCCTTTTCTTTTTTTTGTGTGTGTGGCCGGCTTGATGGCTCTGCTTCATCTACAGCCGCTTGTTCAGCTGCAGGTTCTGCCATGGCAGCTTCTAGCCGGCTTGCTGGCTGCCCGTCATTCGGCGTGCCTGTGTCGAGGCTGTCCCTGAAACAAAAGGTAACCGCACAAATATGAAATAATTACATATCATATACAGTAACTTGACCTGTTTTTTTTTTTCTATAACCCTTCCTAGGTGTAATCGACACGGTTGGAGTGATATGATGCTCCTTCTCGTGCACATCTCTCAGTTGCCTAGAAAAAAAATATTGCTAGTATGTTGATGAATTCTTGAATATGATATGTACTCACTCTTCAAATTCACAGGACACGCTCCCATTTCCCAATAAATTATTTTTTGACTTGGTGCGTTTGTATGCCCGTTCCAAGCTCTTCCATTGGTTCTGCACTTGCAGAGGGCTCATGGTGCACCAAACTCTTTGGCTATCAGGTCTGCCAGTGCATGCCACAGTGCCTTTTTTGTACTGAAAGAAATGCACGCAAACGTTCAGATTGCAAACAGAAAGGCTTGGCTGATGTTAGAAACAAGATGTACTTGATATGTTTGAAGACTCTGTCGAAGCGCACCGAGACACACACAAGTAGAAGCAGACAGGACAGCGCTTAGACAGGGCAGTGCGCTTCGACAAAGTCTTCAAATGTGAACGTAAACCAACTGGCCCAACTTGCCATCTTTGCTACTGATATGTGTATATTTCACAGTTACTCCAAATTACAATTACCAAAAACCACCCTTTTTCCCTACAAGGTCCATTCAGCTCCTTGTATCTGTATATTAGAAGCATTGTTTTTGGCCCGTTGGACAGCTCTGGTTCAGGGGAAATGGGGCAGTCACATTCTGGCTGTGTGCCACGGGTGGCACGTTGCAGTCCTGTTCTGTTGGGTCATAGTCATCATAAATTTCATGGTCACCGTGGCTTTGCGTCGCAGGTGGCACGTTGCAATGTTCCCGTGGAACATCGTCCTTATAAACAAGTGTAACGACTGTTCCATCTATAAAGAAAATGTAGCAAGAGTCATGCTTCAAGAAGAAAGCTTTATCAGTGAATAAAGGTTCTCATGATAGCCTTTCGACAGAATACTTCATTTTCTTGGGAAATGATGAAGCCACAGATGTGCATGAAAGACGCAGCATATTAAAAGGATGTTATATTTTGCACTCTTGAATTCTTACTTATATTACTGCGTACTAATACGGGGTAACACAACTGCTTCAAACTAGCAAACACTACTACTTGTTCAGAAAAAAGACTTTGATCAAAAGAGAATTCCTGGTTTTTAGAATACACTGAACCTGTGTTTCGTAAACGCAGAATTATGAATATTGCGAATATATACAAGTATATGCTACTGAGGACCTACAAAATGCCACATCAGGTAGAGCGGAACTATTTGAAAAGCTAGCAAATCTTAGGAAAACTAAGACGACCGAAGACAACGGCAAAATTTTGTTAGAAGACAAGACCAGCGCACACGTACTTGTGAGAAACTTCAGGGTTAACTTGCATAACGTAGCCATGAAAAGTTTTCAACCCGCAGCAGCACTATGCACAGGCAACAATGAAACGTACAGTACCATATACGCAACACAACGCATCGCAGTTCAGGTTTTTAAAGCCTTGTGTTAACCAATGCTAGTCCACACGAGTGGCTGGAAGCACGTGCAGAATAACTCGAATAGAGATCGCGGTGACTAAGATGCGAGATGCACATTACACGACCGCGCGGCAAACAGCGCACAGCCATCCTGCCTGAATTTGAGCTCGAAACATTGTCATAATTCGAACTCTATCACGAGCGCTATGAATAATGAGCCAAAATCTACCGAACAGACATAAAATATGCATGCCTACCTGGTGCTCTGTACGCGAAACCGTCGCCCTGTACAATCCGGCCCCCATCGTCGGTAAGGACTGGTGTGAGGAGAGTTTCGACGCCGTCGATATTTACTCTCACTGCCATTTGTCCAACGTCGCGTCACCGTCGATGCCGCAGCCGTCTGCTTCGTATGCGCTGCACCACGCCGGCACCTTACTGGCACCACCAACTAAGGAGGTGCAGAAAAACACTAGAGAAAAACGTGAATCAAGGCTGCACCTCTCCTGCACTTTTTGAAACGAACGGCATTGTGTGCAGAGGCTGCTACACTGCACCGCTGAATCGAACGGCAGGGTGCAGCACCTCATGAACTGGTTCAGGTGGTGCAGGCGAATCGAACGGACCTACAAAGAAGAAAAAAACTGCGTCGGTTGTTACTTCGCGCTCATCCTTTGTATACTTGCGGGTTCGTTTCGTGCATCCTTCTCTGTGTTTAAGCAACGTCCTTTAAGTATCGAGCTGTGTCGGTTTTCGCGCTCGTCCTGTGTGTGTTCTTTTTACGTGTCGTTTGTGCTTGAGCAGCGCGCTCCACGTTTCGAGCTGCTTGCTGTACATCGCCTGAAATTCCAATTTGTTGCTACCGCACTCATTGCTTCACCTTGCCGGCGAAACTGTGACTTTTTTTTTGTTGAATCGCTGTGCAGCAATGTGCAACGTTGTTGTAGAAATGTGTAAAAGTGTCCTTTTGCCCTCGTCAATAAACTGATGATAGTTGGCGCTGTTTGTGCGTGGAACATTAGCCTGCAGCTGGAGACGCACAGTTTCATCTGTAGATACACATAGGCGTGCGCAGGGTTGCGCTTCGGAGGGGGGGGGGGGCGAAGGTTCGTTCAGCGCCCCTCCCCCCTCGCTATTATGTCACTGTATGGGTCTGGCTTCGCACCCCCCTCCCTCTTGGGTGACTAGGGGGGGGGGAGCGCCCCGTGCTACCCCCTGCGCACCTTTCTATGTATATACTGTGTTCCCATGTGACATGGAAATTAATTTTTTGCTACAATGTTCAGTGCATAGAAAAGTATAACATTCGCAATGACATCTGACAGGCAGCCATATCGTGGTTCCACACTTACGCTCTCAGCATATGTACAGTAATCACAGTGTTGCCGTTCGGTAGATCCGCAAAACGCCAGACCTGCGCAGGAAGCGCAGCACAGTCACAGCGAAAGCTGGAAGAGCGTCATTTCTATAACCCGCTGCTAGATCTCATGGGGCTACTCATACATGTACGCTTGCAAGGTACCCACTACTTCATTAATTGATTCGGTAGCTGATGAGGATGAAGAATTATGGCTGAGCCCTTTGTAACGGGTTGGTAGCATTCAACGACCCACTCGTTGTGCAGTCCATTGTGTGACGCCTGGTTACAGAATTCGCATTGTGTTACGCCTGGTTGTTATTTAACTCTTCTACCACGTTATATTGCGTATGTTAGCGCGGTTCCTTCCGGACATAATGCTTGTATAGGATTTTTTGTGAACCGGAGTTCCGAGCACCGGCGTGGCTCAGTGGTAGAATACTGGGCTGTCACGGAGCAGACACGGTTCGAACACCGTTTTTTTTTCTTATTTCGTGCGATAGCGGTTATGAACACAGGCGGCGGCGGCGCAGTACAACTTCAGCACACTTGTTGTGATCTCATAACAGCTCCCCGCTGTTATAGAGCCAAAACTCAAGCTAAAAGCAGCCATGCTATTTAATTTGAGCGCCAAATTTGTAGCACGAATAAAAAAAGTGGTATCAGCAGGATATTTAATATTGAAAAATAAATATTACAATTTTAAATAACGAAAACCGAAAATAAAGATCGTATGATTTTCCCTTTCGCCGGTACGTCGAGTCACAGGTAAGTTGCAAATAAATTAATAAATATTAAACGTTCATTCAGCCTCTATGCATATTGTATACGGTAAATACAGTTCTTGCAGAAGTAATTTTGGGCGAACAACTCATAAGGAACAGTTTACGGTGAACCCTTTTTTTTCCTGCAAAGGCTTCCACCAAAATTGCTGCAGTTACCGTGACACCAGTCCAGCTTGGAGCAGCGAAATGTGGTTTAGGATGAACAGTCCTGTTCCTTTTCTTTCCATTTCCTTTCTTTTCTTGTTTTTTTTTCTTTTTTTTCAGATAACTTTCTATCAAGCTCACACGAGCTCTCCCGCTGTGCTTCAGCATCACGGAAGAAGGAGCAGCGAATAGAGGAGAGGGCCTGGCCAGCCCGCGCGGTGGGAGGAAAGTATGGAGGAATTTACGTCTTAAAGTCCAATCCGCTAGGCGCAATAGCGGCGTTGCTACTGTTAGGAGGCGCGCCGTGTTGGGATAGCAGCAGCGGCATGTTCGCTTCCCAAGGTCTCATAACGAAAAAATGCGGACCGTCTCCATCCTTCTGCATCGTTCTTGGCCCCACAGTGTTCTCCCGGCTGTAATCACACCCAGAAACGTTTATAAAACCTGTTGGTAGACACGGAGTCGGAACATTGCGTGAAATGAGTGCATATCCATGCACTGTGCAGCTGATGAAGCAGATGAAGGATTAGGTGTACTCAGCGAAATCATGCTCAGGAACCATGAGAGAACGGAAACCACCGTGCACGATTGACGCCTTGAATGCTTAGTGACCGTTTTTGCAGTGTTCCTCATGTGACAGCGAACGAAGCATTTGTGCCGCGCTAGACGAGATAAGGACATCATATATAGTTTCGTGTTCCGTATAGAAACGCTTGTCTGTGCCCATTAAAACGCCTTCTCTTTGCCTAACATGCTCACTCCTAGCAGCCTACTCTCGGCATTAGAGCGCGCGTTCAAGTGTCACTGACACGTTGGTGCCGTGCACAAGGCCGCCGGTTGCACAATGCTGACACCGGTGTGCTTTACGTTGAACATGGGCACGGCTGGTACGGCGACCGGGAGCCGCCTGCGAGAAACCACAGAAGATGGCACGGCTGACCGTCTTTTCTGTACAGTCCGTGAATAAAGTCTTAAAAACACTGACACCACGCA